>ML776762.1:1667122-1702695 GCA_009831015.1 Picea engelmannii | reverse complement strand
TGAAGGACTTACACATCTTTACACATTGTTGAAATGTTCTAACCAAGATCCATCTTAACTCCACATCTATCATGTGTGGAGAGGGATAAAATCCATTGAGGTGCAATACATGATCTCTCTCAATGCATAATAGATCCTATGTTAAGATGGATCAAGTCTGTCTCTCATATATATGCCATAGTCAACTCCACATTGAGCACAAAATAACTTAAAAACATCTATGTACACCATTGAAATGTTTTAACCATAGAAGCACACCATTGAAATGTTTTAACCATAGAAATTAATGGCCAGTATTGAAATGTTTTTTCCATATTAATATTTTTTTTAATTCCACTTGTCAACTCCATCTTAAACATTGAAGGACGTAAAAATCCTCATAATGGGAACTAGAAATCACTTATAAGATGAATAAGAATTATTTTACTTTCAATTACTTTCTATCTTTATCTATATAAAGTTGATATAAAATTATTTTACTTAAGGTGAATATTGAAATATTTTATTTATGGTTGACATTGAAATTTTTTCCTATTGATATTTGTTTTGTTATTAAATTCCTCATGTCAACTCCATCATGATAATGAAATGAATTTTTCATCCACCTCATACTAGAGAACCTTTTGCTATACTATTTTTTTCTACTTTCATATACATTGACAAGTTAGAAGATAGCTTGGAAGAAGCAGGTTGTGTGGGCCCTACTCTCACTGATATGGTCATAAATCTTCTTCTTTATTCCGATGATATAATTTTTATGCCAAGGATTCCCCATGATCTTGAAAACCAACTAAGAATCCTCAAGTATGGTATATGACAACAACAACTTGGAGGAAGTGACTTCATACAAATATCTTGGAATCGATATTCACCACAAGCTCAACTAGAATTATAGCATTGAGAAAAGGATTATTGGGGGATGGGAATCTTATTATGGGTGTAATATTCCCAAGCCATTTTTGGAAACTCTAATTGTTCACTGACAATTGTTGATTTGATGTGTGTATGCAGGTGTTCTCATGAATTTTCATTTCAGGGTTTGTTTATTTGATTATCGAAGAAAATAAACATAGATCTGAAGATACAACACAAATAAGTACGAAAGATACAAGGAATAACAGTTATGTAACCAAAAAACATAGATCCAACCTTTATTTAGATAATATAGAGAACCTGGTACAATAGAACTATAGATCTGGAAGAATAACAAGTAAAGTCTCTTTCTGGAATAAGAGCTACTACAAAATGTTCAAGAATGAATATATAATCCCCCAATTCTAGATACAAACTGAAGTACAATACAATATTAAATTCTTTCCCTCCAAGGTTCAAGTCCAAACCCCCCTAGCTGAAGCTACGCCCTCCTAGTTGGCTGTAGAAGTACAATAATTTGGCCCTACTTCTGGAGCCTTCCAAATACCCTAAGAATTTGTGGAATGAAAGATCGATGCAAGTTAAGTCTCCTCCTAGAGTCTCAAGCTGAAATACCAAGATATGCTCCTCAAAAGACTGAAACTCCAAACTAGATTGTGCCCTCGTGAAGACTGCAGAGACCCAATAATTTGGCCCTGATTATGGAGACCTCCAAATACTCTAAAACTCCATGTAATGATAGATTGGGGAAAGGTAAACCCCCTGGTGAAGTCTCGGGCTAAGATATGAAGATTGTCCCCTCCAAACTGACTAGATCTATTTCCCAGTGCACCCTCCTTCTTCTCCAACTCTTGCTAATCTCCACAAAATCAAATGGTAAGTAAATCTCTCTCCAAATACACTAGAGATGATGGATGAGTCCCTACAGAGAAAACCCAGGTGTCCAAAAGTCCAAAATCCTTCTCAAACTCCTGGATCAAATCTTCCTTCTCTCAATGGTGTTCCTGTTATAACCCTAAATTGCACCACAAATGCTTACCTGGCATCATGCCAACTCATATCCTTTCTTTGCCAAAAACACTATTGAACAAATCTTTGAAAATCCTCTTGTGTAAAGGCCCACGCGCCCTAACCCATTACTGCACACATGTACACACTGGCTGACCCAAAATAGCCCGCGTGGAACGACAAAAGCATGAAAAAAGGAAAGTTGTCGATGGAACAAAAATCTATGGGTGAGTTAACTGAAACTCCCGACCATGCATGGCCGAGGGTTTGTACAAATACCTAGCTCCTTCTAGCCTATAAAAGAAGGGGTAGGGGTACCATTTGGAAAGAGGAAGAATATAGCAAAGAAACTCTGTCCATTTACGTATTCCATTGTCCCAACCCTTTAGCCTTTCCTAATGCCAAAAGAGATTTAAAGAAAAGCAGTTGAAGGACATAATCTCATTGGGGATTTAAAGAAAAGTAGTTGAAGGACAAAATCTCATATTTTTTTAAAACTAAATATAGGGTGGCGGGGTTGTGCTAGGGTGAGTTGAATCTCATTGGGGATTTGTTTCCTCATCATTTGTAATAGGTTGTTGCCTGAGAGGATTTGTGCCATCATTATCTGTGATAGGTTGGTTCTTGATAGGATTGGTATCCTCATTGTCTGTGACAGGTTGGTTCCTGAGAGGACTGGTGTCCTCATTATATTCAACAAGTGGGTCTCTATCAAGTTGAACAAATATAAATTGTAAGTTGGTGCTTGCAGAAGAACATAAATAAATATGTGATGTGGTTTTCTCCCACATTAGGTTTCCACATAAAAATCCTGATGTAATGTATTTTTTTTTTGTGTTTTGATTTTTGCATTTATATCTAATTAATTAAGCACTTATAAGTAACTTTATATTATTGAAAGGAAATAAAATTGAAAAATATGATAAAATATTGATTTACAGCCCCCTATTAGTATTATTGTAAGCTATAACAAAAAATACCCTATTGAGAACCCTGACTATCCACTGCCCAAACCTAAGACAATCCAACACAATGTTGAAAATTAAATGTCTATTAACTGAGAAGAAATGACAAGTACAATAAATTTGTTGATTAAGAATTACAACATAAAAATTATTTGTTGTGTCAAAAACCACAAGAGCATCAACTTCCCTACAATAAACCCATCTACTGACCAATATTGAACTCCTCATGTGCCCAAATACTTGACCACTTTTAGGAATGGTGATATTTATTAGAAGCAAGGACACTTCTGGATGCTAATAGTCTAGTGGGGCGACTAAGCGAGTGCACTGTAGGGAAAGTGTGACAGGATGAAGACTTGTGATTTGAGTTTTGAGCTCTTATTCGATCTTCATAGTAGGTGATTTGTATACCAGAATGTGAATTGATGCATCATTCTTGCGGAGATGCTCTGATAATACTAGGTTCTGTTGCTAGAGATGAGTTGGAGCTCATTAGTAGGAATATTTGGTCTATTTGATTTAGTCAAAGAATGTCGAGTTGTAACTAGATACAAATTTTCTTAATTTAGAAAGAAGTATGTCCACATATAACTAACTGGACCTTGATCTGGTCAAGATATGTCCACATTATAACTGTCATGCATCCAGATACTTTATTCAAACAAAACTGTAACTAATAGAAATTTGTCTCGGCAAGATGTGTCCTCATTATAATTGTTATGCATCCACATACAAGAAGATGAAATCAATCAAAAACGTTATAAATAGGGATGCACTATGTTCGAGTGTAGTGCATATGAGAAGAGAAGAAAAGGTTCTTATAAGTGTTTGATGAAACTGAACTGGAGACATATAATATTGTTTTTGAATTGAAGAGAAAGGTCTAGTTCTGTAAGAATCTTATAAAACTAAATACAGGGTGGCACGGTGGTGCTAGGGTGAGTTGAAGCTGAGTGGAAACTTGTTTCCTTATCATTTGTAACAGGTTGGTGCCTGAGAGGAATGGTGCCCTCATTATCTATGATAGGCTTGTGCCTGAGAGGATTGGTATCCTGAGTGTCTGTGACAAGTTGGTTCCTAAAAGGATTGGTGTCCTCATTATATTCAATAGGTGGGTGTCTATCAAAATGAACAATTATAAATTGTAATTTGGTTCTTGCAGAAGAAAATAAAGATAGATGTCATGTGGTTTTCTCCCACATTAGGTTTGCACTTAAAAATCATGGTGTAATGTGTTTTTTGTGTTGTGTTTTGATGTTTGCATGTATTGCTAATTAATTAAGCACTTATAAGTAACTTTAAATCATTGAAAGGAAAGAAAATTGATAAATATGATAGAATATTGATTTACACCCCCCTCTCAATATTGTTGTAAGCTATAACACCAACTACCCTATTTAGAACCTTGACTATGCACTACCCAAACCTAAGACAATCCAACACAATATTCAAACCTAAATGTCTATTAACTGAGAAGCAATGACAAGTAGAATAAATTTTTTGATTAAGAAGTTTACAACATAAAAATTCTTTATTGTGTCAAAAGCCACAAGAGCATCAACTTCCCTACAATAAACCCATCTATTGACCAATATTGAACTCCTCATGTGCCCAAATACCTTACCACTTTCAGGAATGATGATATTTAACAGAAGCAAGGACACTTTTGGATGCTACATTACTAAGGGAATGATGTCCAAAGCCATCCACATGAACACCACGGTCCAGAACTAGACGACCCAAATCCCATCGAAATAAGAGAGATGTCGTATGGGCGTTAGAAATATCAATTTATACATGGAGGAAGAGTGGTGTGGTGACGTGGTGCATGTCACTATGACGATTCAGATCATGCCTCAGGGTGCCACCTGGATGTTGCTAACTAACTTTGATTTCATGGAGTACATTTGAGGAATTAGGGAGAGATAGTATCTTCCATTAATAATTAAAACCCCTTTTTCAATAGATGTGGCCAAATTTTCCTACTAATTCTTTAGCCCGTTATTTTCCTAAAGAATGTGGAAAAAGGAAACATAAGGAATGAACTTTAATGTGTGCCGAATTCATCTGAAAATCCAAGTTTCTCATCATTTAGAGAGGATCCTTGAAGGAAATATATGATTATATTTTTGGAGTCACCTAGTATATTAAATTGTTGAACGTGTTTCTCCTTAGCGACTTGAACCCCTTGAAGAAAGTCATAATCCTTCACTTGATTATTAGAGGCATGACCTAGACTCCAAGAAAATATGATTTCAACAATTCCACTTGGGCCAAAGAGTACCCCTTCAGCACCTACCACCTTGAGAATATTGATAATGCTAAAAATATTATTACATCTAAATTTAAGGAGAATTTGTGGTATGATAAAGAATTAGAGGATAAAAGAAAATTAATATAGTATAAGGAGGTGCTCAACCTTAATCTAGAACATCCAAAGTATCTCTATGTTTTGACTATTGTAAAGAAGAAAATCAACATTGCAAAAATAAGAAAAATCTCTCAAGATGAAAAAACCTTTCTCTTAGAATACCCTTGGTATACCCATATTTGATTACAATTTCAAAATATTTGTCACAATAATAACCTTCCTAACCTTCTAAGTCATCAAAACTATGTTGATCTTGAAATTCTTCTCTTAATGTTTTTCAAGAACAAAAATAAAATCATAAACAAACTCAATTAATTATAATCAATAGGTTAAACTATTATTAATTAATCTTTCCTTTGTTGCCCGGTGAATAGAAATGATTGAGTTGATCTTCTTCCTACCACTCTTTATGATTCAACTTGTTTCCCTTATATATGTGATTATGTTATCCAGCCTGGAAAGTGATAGAGATAACATATTCAAATCCAAAGATGTTACTTCTCTCTATTCTATTTCTATCTGATTAAAGAAACCTCATCCCCGCACACCCCCCTCTATTATTTTTAGTACTTGGTGTAATACATAAGGGTTGGGAGAACCTGACCCAACACACCCGATGAAAAGAATTGGTTTCTTTTAAACATGCGAGTAGAATCAATCCCCCCTACTATGTAGGTAGGACCTGCACCGAGGGTAGGAATTATATTATGGTTTGAACCTCCCCCATCCCCTTTCCTCATAGGACCTGGATTCATAAAGTTTTTCACCATTCATCTCACGAGGAGATATATCCATTAAATAACCCCAAGAGAGTCTCTCTTGATTACCCCAATCAATGTCCTTATAAACAAAACGAAAAAATATTACCTTGATCGGCCAAGACAACTTTATGGTTGTTAAGTAATGCTCAATCGAAGAAATATGGGCATTGGAAACATTATTGGAAATAGTATTAGTTCCTCAATCCATCCCGTAGCACTAAATCCATCATGGCTAAACAATGATCTGTTACAGATAATGCTTACAACTGTTGTAACTGTGAGTTTCTAGGTTAACTATGAGATAATGTTTACAATTGTTGTAACTGTGAGTTTCTAGGTTAACTATTTTTAACTAATCAGATCCACTTTTTTAGGATCTACATTGCTAGGAGTTGGTAATTTGGATACTATATATGTAACCTCCATTTGTCTATGTAATACAAACTATTCTTTGTGTGTGAATCTTGTGCAATGGCTACTCTCCCAAATCTCAATTTGGTATCAGAGTAAGGACTTCCCTGACTCTCTCATCATAGGGGCTGGAAGATGAGAGAATAGTGATAAGTTGATTCCGTTGTAGAAGTAGATTAGGTTAGAGGGTTTGAATTTATAAATTTTCTGTGTGTTTTGTGAGATTGTTGCACAAGACTGCCAGAAAAGCATCCAAGTGTTGCAAAAGGAGTTGTTAATCCACCGTCCAGTTAAAACACTACCATATCAATTTTTTCTGAAGCTGCCATTCTCAAAAAGAGTTGTCACTAGTGTATATTTCTTTGGTAAACGTGAAAGAGTTCTAATAGCCACCAACAATAAATTTCCTGAGGAGTTTTGCAGCGAAATATTTATTAGAAGAAGGGTGATTTTTTCCTCTTATCACGAGTTCAGATCGGATCTGGAGCAACTCCATCTCGTTGTCTATTAAATATTGTTTGTTCAAGAGCAGATTGGAGGAGATACGTTGCATCAACAAATTACAGAAATAAGTCAGAAGGAGAGTCGTCATATCATCTTTGACTGTCCTATCTTGCCTATTGGGAGGAAACTGATGGAGTTTGAATTGCTGCCAATTATAAGTGTTTTTTGGATCAGATTAAGATCCAATTTAATCTTCCATTATATCTGCATTCATATATTGATGTGAAACTTTATGCGTAGATATAAGCAAGAATATGGTTGTTCTATGCAAAGGAATTTGAATCGTTACCACTACTCAAGAGGGGAACCATGGGAACCATTGTTGAAGGCGCTACCTGTGTTGGAGGGTTTGAGATCATAATCTATTTTCTTTGATTCACTTTCTCAAAAACGTAATTGAGCTAGAATGAGGCACATGAGAACTAAGATGGTCAAGTCTTTGTAATTTCAAGGGGGAAACTACTTTAGTTTCACTATCATTAGTTTTTGAATTATCCTGAGTATGTTTGATTTCTTTATTTGTAAATTAACCATAAAGAACCAAATATAAAATATAGTGATATAATTCAAGCTTGCAGTTCTTGAGTTTTTCGGTGCCACAAGAACGCATAACTAGTTTGAGTATGTCAACAAGTTTGTTAAATGATGGAAGGTCTTGTTGTACTTCGGTGGTCCAAGATAATCAGTTACTGGTTATCATTGTGTTGGTGAGTGTGTAAAGGTCATTTTGTAAGATCGATTACTGAATGTTTCAGTATCGAGACTTTTCTTTGGGGTAGTTTAAAATCGTCGATCCTATAGATGCTTCAAAGATGGTCGGAAGAGGTTGTATTTGTGCTGTATGAAGTGGTAGCTTGAAGATGATGGGAGAGAAAGAGCGTGTCTATGAAGTTCAGAGATGGGTGTAATTGTGTATGAGGACCAGTGAGAGAGACATGACAAAATTTGTGTTGTAACCTTTTGTTATGTTTTGTAATTTGTGATTGTAATTTTTGTAATATAAGAGATAATTCTTACAATTGTTGTAACTGTGAGTTTCTAGGTTAACTATGAGACTAGGTTAACTATGAGATAATGTTTACAACTGTTGTAACTGTGAGTTTCTAGGTTAACTATTTTTAGCTAATCAGATCCACTTTCTTAGGATGGTTAACTATTTTTAGCTAATCAGATCCACTTTCTTAGGATCTAGATTGCTAGGAGTCGGTGATTTGGATGCTATATATGTAACCTCAATTTGTCTATGTAATACAAACTATTCTTTGTGTGTGAATATTGTGCTCCCAATTCTCAATTTGATCTAGTTACATTCTTCATTTTGGGGCTTTAACTCTTTTATTATGTTTTTTTAAAGAGAAATGGCCTGGAAAATTCACCAATACTTCTCCATGTTATAGTGGAAGATAAGGTACTAAACAACAACTCAGACAACTAAGAAACATAAGGTTTGAACTCGTTACCTCCCCCTATTGAAATAATATGGATAGGTCTTATTAATTATACTATTCCATAGAGCTCAATCCAATTGTCTTACCTCATCAATTTTAAAAAAAACCAAATTATATCTTATCTTTTTTAAAGTTCAATAAACCAATTCTAATTTTATTGAATGTTAATAATCATCCTTATCATCATCATTATATAAATTAAATTCAAATACAATAAAAATATTTTATTGTGAGAATCACAAGCCTCTAAAACGTAAAGTTTTATTAAATATCATTTTTAAACATAAAACTGACACAATCAACCATGTCAATATCAAACCAAGTTATACTAATCAAAATCCATAAATAGCACTTTATAATTAAAATGGTAAAACATCACATTCAGAAATTGAAATTCTGATTGGAAATGATCAACAATATTTATATTTTAATAAAATATAATATTATCCTAAATTATAACAAATAATAATGGAAGGATAGACATGAAGAATTGGCATCTTAGACTCGGTAAATATATTTTCTACACAATTAGTACCTTCCCCACGTATACAAAAGTTATAATTTTTTGATAAAATTTATAAAATATATTAATATCTTAAATTTTTTATAAGGTTACCTTGACCCAGTTTGTTCCAGAGGTTTACGGTTCCTGAATTTTATATATCACCAACTCCCAAGAGTTGTCTGTACTGCTTGTCTTACTCATTACAGTGCCAGTGACGTACCTCTACAAAATCAACTTGTATAGAAAACAATGACTAAAATAATGATTGTCGGTAGCTTGACCCGGCTAAACCCTTGACCCAGTTTTTTTTGGGCAGGTTTACAGTTGTTATATATCACAGACAGGAAACAAATTTAACGAGGCAGAGGAAAAAACATGGAGGGCGTTCTTCCTTTTGTTCATAAAGCTCTCACTCGGCGGTATGGCCATGCGCGGAATCCTTCTTCTCAGAATCTTCTTTCGACAAAAGAGTGGGAAATGTTCACGATTGAAGTCGATCGCACGAATGTAAATGGCCGCCGCGAAGATCTAGTATCAAACTCGTCTGAAAACATCAACTCAGATCTGCCGCGATTTCAGTCCTCTAAGCCTCCAGATCCTCACGTCGACAGGCGGAGAATTCCCTGTACATTCGCTGATGAATATGAGGATGCTACGATCCTCATTGTTAAGCCATCTTACAGAAGAACCATCTCGTGCTTCTCTGGCGCGATCGATCAGGAAGAAACCGAGAAAAAAATGGAGGACAGTTCTCGGCGATAAGTGATATTTAAAGGTCGTTTTTTAATTGAATTGCGTATGCTATTATTTTCTAGGTTTTGCTTGTTAGACTCTTGAAATACCGGGAGAATTGTCATTTATATTTATTTCTGGTTTGAACTGCAGATTACTGTGTTGTCCAAGATATCGACGGACGCCACTGCCAGTGCTCGAGTTCTTCATGGCTCTTTTTGGTTGTACATTTTTTTTTCAATGCTACTGAAGACTACTGGAGGGCTCTGAGATTGAAATCAAAGATTTTTAGATACTCAAATTCCGTTATTGTGTTGTACATGTCGTTGAAATGAACCAGAGTGTGGGATTCTGCAGAAATTGAGCAAATAGCAAAAGCAGGAATTGGAATTTTAATCTGTGTTTTCGTGATTTTTTGGAATGGATCTGTGAGAAAAAATAGGGTTAATTTGTCCAATGGGTATCAATATTGTTACGGCTTCGACTTTTTCTAACAAATATATACGCAAATCTGTAATCTCGTGAGCTTGCTGTTGACGATCATGCAGTTTTCTTATGGAGTCATCTAATTTTATGATAATAAATTTTCTTTGTAATTTGCTGATACAGAAAATTAAACTTTTTACAAATCCATATGACTAGCACAGCCGCTAATTCTGATACAGCCGCTAATTCTGATACAGAAAATTAAACTTTTTACAAATCCATATGACTATGATACAGCCGCTAATTCTGATACAGAAAATTAAACTTTTTACAAATCCATATGACTATCACAGCCGTTAATTCGCGGCTGGTGAACAATTAAAGACAGCTTAAAGGACGCTTAATACATGTGCGAATATCTTAATATTTTTTAATCAGGTAGATGTGGTAATAAGTTAGTTAACACAGTAATTTTTAAACATGATTAGGTAAATGTAAAAAAGTAAACATATAAATCGATGTCTTTATAACAGCTCACAAGTTAATGAATGAAATCAGAGCCATTCATTTATTGTGACGACTAAGAATATTTTAGGCATATTTAATCTCGTCCATAAAAAAAGTATTAAGAACTAAAAACCTATTAAATGTGCTCATTGTCAATAGGTGTAGGCCTTTCGACGTAATTATTGGTTTAAAATCTACCCAGATTTATTAGAGTATTAATCGTATTCTTTTTTTATAAATACATAATTTATATATTTTTAAAGATTATTAATTTAGAATTAAAATAATTTATTAAACATTATTTATCATAATAATAATAATTTATTTTTAAGGTTAAAATTAAAAAACAAAATTGATATATAATCAAGACACAAAATTAATGTATAAATTGATGTATGAGGTCATGTTGATTTAGGTAAAATGGACTAAAATATACATATTCTAACCTTCAAGATTTAAACTTGTAATTTCTTAGGAAAAACAAAAACACAAGTTATTAACTATTTGACCCCTTTTTTTATAATTAAATTCTTATACTTTTTATATCAAATATATCGTAAAAACAAAATTTTTTTAATTAAAAATTCCCTTACTTTTTTATTCATATAAAATAATGACACTTGACATTAGTAATAATAATACAATTTAAAAATTCCATAAATCTTTAACTATGATTTAGTTTTTTGGAATAATAATCCAATTTGAAAGTTTCAGAAATACTGAATTTTGATGTATTTTTTTTTGTGAACTGTTGAGTTAATTTTTTAATGATTTACAATTTAAAAATTTTCCATAAATCTTTAACTATGATTTAGTTTTTTTGGGGAATAATAATCCAATTTAAAGGTTTTAAAAATACTGAATTTTGATGTAATTTTCTTTTAGTGAACTGTTGATTTAATTTTTTAATGATCTGGATTGATTAGGAATGGGATAAAACTCTAAAAACATTATTATCCCATATACAAATCTTAAATCTTAGGAATGGGATAAAACTCTAAAAACATTAGTATGCCACATACAAATCATCTTAATACAACTCTGATCATTCGTGGATTTTCATTTTATCAAATTTACAGCTGTAACTCACCCTGATATTAATATTTTGCCCATTTTAACCTTTAAACTTAGTATTTAATTTGCACATTTATATTAAAATATTAAAGATTTCACGTGTAAATATTCGGACTCTCTCTCTTCCTGTAAACAAGGACCGATTCAGTCCCCCGCTTCTTATCAACTGTTCCGATGGCGATGGATGTTAAGCATCACTCGCGAGGAATGATGGAAAGTGAAGACTTTTATTTTTTTATAAATTTAGTTAAAAAGGAAAAATGAAAGATATCTCATTACATTATTACATAGTATTAAAGAAAAGATGAATATATATTGTATTGGAGTGAATGGAGATTTTATTGTATGAAATTTGTGTTTAAAGATTAATTTTTAAATTGATAATTTAAATATATATATTTATGTTGTAATATTAGGAATTTGGATAGTTTTGTTTAAATTTGTTTAAATTTTAAGTATCTTAAGTGAGGTGACAATATTATATATTGAAAAATTATAAAAAAATTATATTATATTATAATGCTTTTAGATAATGATAATTTTATTTTTTTTTGGATAATCCACCACTAGAATTGCTATATGGTATATTAGACATAACATTTGGACCTCATTTTCAACATGTGTCAGACATGCACGAGTAGATCCACATGAATACCCTGCTCAACAGTCGCTTCGACTTCTTATCTGACGAAGGTGCCCAATCTATGCACAATCGTTCATCTTCACTCCCGCCGCTAACACTGATGACGAAAAAGGATTGACGGGTTCTTCCACAACTTAATCTTGCTAAGTCTTTTTGTTTTTATCCACTGTAAATGTCAAAACGTTGTAGGAATTTTTATTTATATGTTTAGGGATCTCTCATGTTGCTTAGTCTGCTCAGACTTAGACACCCTCAACTGCCTATTCCGGTTTCCATTTGTTTGGTGGAACAGGTGGCTGTTTTTTGCAATTGTCCAGACATCAAATCATGCAGCCACCTGTTCTGGTTTCCATTTGTTTGGCGTAACAGGTTGTTAGTCTTTAGATATTGTCCCACTATGTATGGTTGTGAAAGCATTATGACGTAATAAAAAAAAATTAATTACAAAAGAAAAAAATTAAACTTTAAAAAACAAACTGAATGGACCTAATGGTTAATAACATGTATTTCCTCTTAAGAGGTCACAAGTTGAAATACAAGGGGGTAGGGTATGTATACCTGATCTTAAAAATATATTATTGTTATTATTATTATAAACTTCAATCATCTAAGTTGTAAGTTCGAATCTAGCCACTCGACATTGCATCGAGAATCACAATTATTAAAATTATCATAATTCTCTCTAATGGATACTTATTAATACTATTTAATATAATCTTAATTTAAAGTTCTGTAACTCCTTTCCAAGTTCTAATTTCCTGGTCAATTAGGGACATCTAACTCCTTTCCAAGTTCTGATTTCCTAGTCAATTAGGTACATCTAGCTCTTTTCAAAGTTCTAATTTCCTAATCAATTAGGGACATTTCAATTCATTCCCAAGTTCACAAAAACATCATTTATTTATCATGAAAATTTGATAAAACTCTTGGGATATTTTTTTTTGTAAACAAAAAAGTTTTATTGCCTCAAAATGTTATCATAATCACGCATAATAGAACAATATCTAGAGACTTGCCACCTGTTCCGCCAGACAAGTGGAAACTAGAACAAGTGATTGCCTGATATGTTGTCTAGACCAATGCAAAACATGACATGTTCCTCCAAACAAATGGAAACCAAAACAAGTGGTTGTAAGATTCAATGTCTAAACTATCTAAGCAAGAAGAGAGAATCTTGAATATGGAAATGAAAACTCCTACAAAATTTTTACAATTACAATGCATAGAGATAAAAGGAAAAAGATTAAGCAGTGGATGAACCAGTGAAACCAGTGTCATTGTGAGTTCCACCAATGGGAATGAATATGAACGATTGTGCACAAGTCGGGGACATTTTTTGACTCTACAAGTCCAAGAGAGCATCGTAGAATATGTCAAGATGACTGTTGAGTAGGGTATGCATGTGTAATTGTTCCTGCATGTCCATGCACATATCAAAGATGAGGTCCAACTGTTATGGTGAGAAGAAACAAGTGGAGCGTGAGTCCCTATCCTAATCATTTGAGGGAGGTGGGGGGGCCTCCATTAGGTGGTTGTCTCACGATATTTTTTCCTGAATTTTGCAAGTTTCCCAGTCTGAGATACTGACTGTACCATGTAAGGAATGGATAGTGTGTGAAAGATCAGGGGGGTATGGAACAATGTACAAAAGGGAGGCCAGTGAAATGATAATCAACTCTACTATAATCTCTTCTTCCACAATGGCCATTGGAGGCTTGTCATTCCCCTTGTCCCGATGAACTAGAGAAGTTGAAGGCACCTGGGTAAAGTGTTGAAGCCTTCCTTTCTTGGAGGTGAATCTATAATAAGAGGGCCTTATCTTGGGCTTATTGCACTCCCAAGGCATGGTCGTAGAGACAATCTAGACTCTGAGCAAGAAAAAAACTTGCAGAAGGGGGAGGAGAACAACTGGAACAGAGCCAAAACAAAAGAACTGAGCCAAAATAAAATGACAAGAGCCATAACATAGACAGAGTAAATGGAGAGGCATCAGAGGAGCTAAAGGGGACTTGTGCATGTGTCTCGTACCTATCATAGTCTGCCAACCTTTGTTCACTAAAGGAGCCATTAAAATCGAGTGAGAGAGTTGTCTTTCCTTCTCATATTAGCTTCGAATGCTTCCCATCCGACAAGAAATGGATGTGAGGGAGGTGACATATTTGGTTAATTCATCTATCTGCATGTTGGCTATGTGGCACCCCATCCATGGGAGGGAAATCACATTGATAAATTTCCATGCATTGGAGGAACAGTGGGAGTGCTGGGGAAATTTGTTCATCAATTTGGATATTCTCCTCCATTGAGATGACTCCTTCATTAGCCATGTGATTTGCAACTTTATTGGATTCTCTTTTCACATGGGAGGGAATGAGAGTGAGGGTGGGTTGTATGAGGGTACTGAACTCTTCAAGCAAGCTAAGAAGTCCCCAGCTTGGGCAGACTTTTGTTGGATTGGAACCATTGATGATTTTTGAAACAAGCGAGATGATCACCTGGGAATCCCCTTCCACTATTAGTTGATTTATGTTGTGACAGGTGGCTAGTTGTATTCCCTTGATGAGACTCCACAATTATGCTACATTGTTTGTGTTGAGGCCGAAGTGGCCTGCCATGATATGCAAAATTCATATAGAGCTATCATAGAGGATGCCTCCATAGCCTGTTGGGCCTGGGTTTCCATTTGAAGAGCCATCAAAATTTAGTTTAGCAAAGCCTTGAGGGGGGGAGTCTAGGAGGAGGGGATGCGGGTCTGAATTCCAAGAAGAGGGGGGGCTTTGGAGGGGATGTTCAGGGAGATTCAATTTCCAATTTGAGAGGATAAGGATATTAGGGGGATTTCATTGAAATATTTCAGTGTCCAAAGGCTAGCTCTAAGGGTTTCCCTAATAAGAGTCATGATTTTTTTCGAGGTAGTGATGGGGGGAGGGTTGGGAGTGGAATATTAATTTGTTTCTCTCTTTCCATATCATCCAAACAGTAAATCCTGGTAAAGATTTCCAAATACGGTTCAATATCGATCTCTGGTATATGTTTGATCCCCAATTTTCTATAGTAATGACAATGTTATCTATTTTTATGTTAGATCGACGCATTATTTGGGTTGCCTGATCCTAAATTGTTCCCTTAAGAGGGAATTGATTTAATATATGCTTCATGGTTTCCTCCCATTGCTGGCAGAGAGGGAATATAGAAGGTTCCACACAACCCCTCTTTTAGATATTGTCCCAAGTGAGGATGAGGTTTTGAGCCATTGGCCATCGAAAAATTGAGATTTTTGGCCAAAGTTTATAATTCCAAATGATGTTCTAGATGTGCCCCTTTTGTTGCATGTGGAAGTTTTCATATAGGTAGTAGGATTCCTTTACTGAGAAAATTCATGTTGGATAGTATCCCCACCTGAGGATATCCGGTCCTTTATTGATACAAATCTTCCTCTAAAATGCTATGTCACACCAAGGTTGCACATCATTGTGCTCTGTAATATTGAGTTCATGAGGTTGAGTCTTCCAGGTGCGCTAAAGATAATGTTTATAATTAGCTTGCAACAGATCCTTTACATGAATTGGATCCCTAAATTGCATTTGTTGGTGGGGAGGGTGTAGCTCCTCCAATGAGTGCAGAGGTGGAAATTGTTTCCAAGAGTCTTGCCAGAACAAGGACATTTCTCCATTGCATATTTCCCATAATGCATGTTTTTGAATGAGAGGAGTATCGCACCAAGCTGCATTCCATATATTGGAGCCTCGGATCTAGTTGTTAGGTCTGATCAGGTGATCCTCATTGGTGTTCGGGGCATATTTGTTTTTCCACATTCTATCCCATAACTTTGTGGGGTCTTTGAACCAACGCCACCAAAGTTTGGCTCCCATTATGCGATTAATCTTACCAAGATCCCTTAGACCCAATCCACCTATGGATTTCAGGTGGCATATTTTATCCCAAACAACTGGAGCCCACTTCTGACCAGGATGGTGATTGTGCCAAAGAAATTTTCCTTGCAAGTTTCTGATAGCTTTTATGACTGACTGTGGAGCTGCCAAGGTTGTGAAGAGGCAGGTCATGAGATCTTGAAGAACCGATTTTAGAAGGATGAGTTTGGCTGCAAGATTGAGTGATCTGAAGGTCCAATTACTTAGTAGATTGGATAGGGAAAGGAGGAGTCTATCCAAGGATACATTGCGAGTGTTTGTTGTCGAAAGGGGGATTCCAAGATAATTGGATGGAAGGGAGCTACTAGGAATACCCAAAATTCTGGAGATGTGGGATAGTACTGCTGACAGAGTGTTAAATAAGAAAACTTGGTATTTATCAAGGTTGAGGGATGTTTCTGAGGCATATGGGAAGTCTGAAAGAATGGTATTGAGTTTGTTGGACTCCTAGGTGATGGGGGTGTTCATCAACAGGGTGGCATCCATGAATTGAATATGAGAAGCTATAGGTTGGAGATTGTGAAACGACAGGCCCTTGAGGGAATCATACTCAACCGAGGCATTCAAATAGTGTCCAAGGCCCTCTGCCATGATGAAAAAAAGGAAAGGGGAGAGGGGGTCCCCTTGATGGATGCCTCGAGTGGGGGAGAAGGTTTGGGAGGGAACTCCATTAACCAGAATAGAAAAACAAGCAAAAGGAATGAGCTTCATGATCCAGTCTATCCAATCTTTGTCGAAGCCAAATGCCTTAAGAAGGGAACGCATGTATTTCCAACTGATTCTATCAAAATAATTTTAGATGTCCAATTTGAATAACATACATGTGGTTTGAGTTGATTTGATTGATTGAGTCACCTCGTGTGATAACATGAAGTTGTCCATAATTTCGCACCCCTCCACATATCCTGATTGTTCCTTAGAGATGATGAACGACATGATGGGTTTGAGCCTCAAAGATATCACCTTCATGATGATATTATAGAGTACATTGCAGAGTGCAATGGGCAGAACTTATTTGGGTGGCAGATTCATTCTTCCTTTGGCATTAGTGTGAGGAAATTGGCATTGAAGGATGAAAGGGCCTTCCCGAAGGAGCAAGATTCCTTAATGACTTGTCATAATTCTTCTGCGATCATCAACCAAAAATAGTGAAATAAATTTGTTCTGAAGCCATTATGACCTGGTGCCTTCCCCAGAGGGATTTATTTGACTACTTGATCCACTTCTTCTTTTGTGATCAATCTCATTAGTGCTTCATTTTGTTCCATCATGATGAGGGAGGGGATGTGTTGACTTATCTTTCTTATAGACTGATTTCTATCCATAATGGGTTCTAATAAGAGGACTTTGTAGTAACTTACCAGTTTCAATTCTATTCCTACATGATCCAAAATATGGTTACCCTAAGCATCCTCCAGTTTAGTAATTCTATTGATGTATGGTCAATGCACCATGGAGTGATGGAAGAACTTGGTGTTTGTTACGAGGGAAAAAATATCTATGTCCAAGGGTAAACCACAACAGACAGGTATGACTTCAGAAATCAACTCAATTTCAGCATATGCTATATAAATTGATGTCCAAGATAAGAAAGAGGCCTACCTCAATCCAACGTTTGATGATGTTCCACCATTGAGCACTTTAACCCAAATCTTTATACCTGCAATAAGTTCTTAACAAATGTGCAGAGAAAGTATATAGTGATGATATAAAGGGGTTAGCACATCATATAGCATAATCCATTAATAAACATTACAAACATGCCCATGGAAAATAATCATACATTTTCAATATACCAATAGGATGGGAAAGGAGTATTTATATTAGTAATTGATCAGTAGAAGTGACAACATTACAGACTTCCATGTCGGCACGGTTCGAAACCAAGAAACCAATTTCCTTCCAACTGGGCCTCCACCACTTCAATCCTCCACCAAAGGCAAGCTCATAAGAGAGAGTCAATGAGGTTCTCTCAACAATAGGGAAAGAGCTTGGGGGATGAACACTTTGGTTAGACTTGAGGGACAAAGGGATGCAGACTCAATATGAGGTGATTTATCCAGAGTAACTTTGCTCCCAAAGTTGAATGCTTTCTCCTCTTTTCCATAGCTCGGAATTGTGATTTTATAGCCTTCAGAATGCAACTGAAGGGACAAGTCAGAATGTTTCCAGTATATGGAAGGCCAAGGACCAGAGATCTCATGTTGTGACATGGGAACCCAACTTCATTTTTGTATTTTCTAGCACAAATCCCAATGTACGTGAGATGTAGTGGAGAAGCCAGCGTATACGCATCTTGCATAGCTGATAGGGAGCATATATGTGGAAAAATGTATATTTTTGGCTTTGGATTCATCAAAAGGGATGACAAGCCTGCATAGGGAAATGGAAAAAGGCCCTCTATGCAAGATAGCAATGGTGAGGGAAATCTTCCTATAACAGATGCCCCCTAATGTGTGAGATCAGAGGAGTATCTGCGATGGCTGAAATACATTATAAATAACACGGAAGTGGAGTGGTAGAGAACCATCTGGACGAACTCAATTGTTCATTACATTTTGTACTGACTTTGCATACATGGTTGCTAAGAATACAATGCAGATCCATGTGGAAAATATACCAAACAAGTGTTGATGGCCATGAATAGGAAAATACAAATGTGGTTGCATGCCAAAAGCTGCCATAGTCACGAACAAGGCCCAGTGAAACCAGTCTCAAAATCAATTTGAAGATATATGTATACCATGGAGTACAATCTAATCTCCCATGATCACTAAAGTCGAACAGGTGTTGGTCCAATGAAAAAAAAGCAACAACTCAAGAAATTTGTGTCCACGTAGTGATGTCTTCAAGTATTCTACACTATCTGCCAAGGGTGAAAGTCTACATTATGTGATTAAAGGAGTTGAGGTCGAACACAAAGAGACATCGTTTGGTTACCGATCATTGAGGTATACCACTAACAAACGCGAGACAACCTACCAATAATGAAAGTAGGTATCAAGGCATCGAGTACATTCCTACAAGTGTGAATAACGGATTCGAGGTCGAACACTTGAGAAATACCTTGATCATGAGACATTGATGTATTCCCATCTAGCAATGGCGAGAGAGTTTGCCACTAATGAATATAAGCCTCAAGGTACTCATAAAACTCTAGGTCCCGTATCCAGAATAAATGAGTTGAAGTCGATGGAAAGAGACCTACTGAAAGGAGAGAATTAAGGAATATATCATCAGTAAGCACGAGGAACAAAGCAGGAGCTTCATGATTTGGTGGAAATTGGACGAAGAACATGTTCACAAACCAACTACCCTGTGCGTCTTTCTTGTGTACCAAATGCAAGCGGTATATGAAAAAAACCCTTTGAATAACATCCAATGATGAAAACTGCTGACAAATGCAAGGATACCACTGATAAGGCTAATGGCATCCAAGACACTACATGAATCCCAAAGTGTGAATAGATGTCTTGTCATCGAACACAAGGGAAACCACCCAGTCAGTGACCAATGATGAAATGTTGATTGTTGGGTTCAAGGTAACCTACCGATGATGAAAGTAGGGCCAGGGTGCATGATAAGACCAAATTATCATGTGATTCTGAGATAAACTTAGGGTATGGGCGACATGAAAAGTCAATATTTCTGAGGAGTGTCCGACACAGGTTGATATACTTCCTTTGAACAAGAGCATGAGGCATATGGTGACTCTCGTAGCATAGACTCAATGATTTGACTTATTCGATGCAGGAGGCATTAATAATGTTCTCTATAGGGATTGGAAGAGTAACCAACTGGTAGAGAAAACTCTATAACGAGATTAGCTTCCTAAGGCCATGCTAAACCCAAAATTATGATGACACAAGGACTCAATAACTTTGTGCTATGTTCAAAGGAGACATGACTGATACCGATTATAATATAGTACTCCCTTCCCACCCGTCTTTTTTTGTTTTTTCATAACAAATGAATGCTATGATACAGAGGAGGAAATGAGTGTCGCAAGTAAGCAAAATTAGTTCCAACAGTGGAACGTACCTATGCTTAATGCGAGGAAATACATGTGGGAGATGGACACTCGAGGTGATGTTCCCTCTGAGGTATAGGGTGTCAAATTGTGAAGGATATAAATAAGGCTCTGCTTGGTTGAGGATGCAAAAACTACTTAGGCAACGGTTTATAATGCAAAGCGAGAACCGGGTCAAGGATCAATACTACAAGCAAGGGCATGAGATGCAATCACAACTTAATGCCAAAAAATATCCTTTTTTATGTCTTTTTGTCTAATTGGTGTGAAAAATGGGTAAACTTGTGCCAAATAGACATCTTTTCAAATCCAATTTATGAGTGTGAAAAAGACAAGTTCACTCGACAATCTTTTCTATTTTTGATAGAAAGTTGGAAAAGAGCTTAAATAAGACTCATGACCTTTCCAA
This sequence comes from Picea engelmannii, assembly GCA_009831015.1. Lineage (NCBI taxonomy): Eukaryota > Viridiplantae > Streptophyta > Pinopsida > Pinales > Pinaceae > Picea > Picea engelmannii. The sequence goes on along the minus strand of ML776762.1, from coordinate 1,682,099 downwards.
TCTTATTTAACGAGTGTGAAAGGGACAAATCACTCGGCAATTTTTTATGTTTTTAATAGAGAGTCGGAAAAGAGCTTAACTAAGACTCATTTTTCGGGAGTCCACAAGGAATAAGGTCGTTTGTGCATGAATGAAAAATGAGGCTCATCATAAAGTCATGTATTAAGTTATAATGGACTCCCAGTCCTAAGGAAAAAACTCAGCATGGGCACCAAATGATAAAGTCGATCTAACTAGGGTACCCATGTTTGGTAAGTCTCTACCATTTATTAGCAACATTTATTTATAGCAGATGGGTAGTTATGTGTCGTAATAAATGGGTTTGTTCCTAAGGCGTAAAAAGCGGTAGTCAAAGGATAATGAAAAATTCATGATGGAGTGGATACCTACCATATATGCTAGGTTATGAAAATACCTACTCGAGGAGACGAATAGTCAGTTATGATGTGGAAATCTGCAAGAAAACTGAGTCAAAACTACAACAAACCAATGCAAAACCATTCTTGAATTAGTCCATCAGGTTAAAAAATAGCATGAAACTATATAAAGTGGGTAAAAATAATTTTTAAATAATAATAAAATAAAAAATTACTGTATCATTTTGATTTTTACCCAAATAGTGAAATTTGGACCAAAAATGCCTCCAGGATTCAAATGACGATTGTGGGAGCATCAGGCAATGAAATCACAGACCGTCTGTAACAGGTAACTCTTCATCTCTTCCACTTCAAATTCAGTGGATTACATTTTTGAATTAGGTTTCTATTTTTTAGTTTTTGAGGGCATAAATTAGGATTTTCAGTATACACGGGTTTCCTTGTATAGGTTGCGTGTACGACTAGGTATACACCATTGTGTTAACCACAGGGAGCGTTTATTGACCCCTACATGCGACTGTGGGAAATTAAGCCACATATATGTACGCAATTGGAAAAAAAGAGGGGTTCGTAATTGAAAATTGATTTGTTTTTTGCAGGATGATCTTGGAATGGAGAGAGAGAGACCATGAGGAGGTAGATGCAGTTGTGGATCGAGATCCAGTGGCTCAATCGAATTTAAAAATATGTGTCTTGTACAAATTTTGGGCTCTCAAAGAAATGAGGGGCCAAGTGAGTTCGTTGGAGATGTTGGTGGGTTACTGGGACCCCGACAGCGAGAGCTTTATCCTTGATGGACAACCATTGAGGATCAAAGTAGAGGACATATACTTTATCGAGGGGAGGTTCTGAACCTCAAGTCACACAGAGCGAGGAGTGGGATGAAGATTGAGGAGTATATCGATCCCCACTGTGTAGCAGGGACTCCCAAGGTGGGAAGCCAAGTCCCCATTCGGGCAATAAGTAACCTCAGTCTGAAGATCATTGTGCTCATGTTTACCAGGATCATAGGTTCGACCTCGTTGCATCAAGCATCGAGACCGCTTATGTTTTACGTAGTAGAGTTTGCTAGACCAATTGTCTATGATTGGTGTACCTCACTATTGGCCAACATGAAAGGTCAGATGATATAGTGAAAACAAGGGAGTAAGTGAAAATTCGGGTTTGACTCTATCCTTTGTAGCTTCTTTTTCAAGCGGGTTCCAGGTCTGGGACCTAGAGTGGAGATCCTTCCTTGAGAAACACATGATCTAGCCATGACGCGGTGGATCGATGTCATGAAACGATAGGGGGGAGGTAGGGTATCAACGCGCTACAATGATGATTTTTTCTTCTGGTGGTGGTGACAAATTATTGCTCTGGACGACTATCCCTATGCGGGGATCAATTTCAGAGGAGATCCTGATATGCCACTTCCACCAAGGGCCACCTATGGTGATATAGGTAACAAGTTTTTAAATATTTCATTTTTTTGTATTTTTTTATTTAAGAAACAAAAATATTTTTGAATGGTGTTTGAATATTAACTAGATACATGTGTAATCGCAGATGTGGGTCTGCGACGGCCAGAGGGATTCCTTCGACATAGATAGAGGAACCAGGGAGATAAGGCGGCGGGAGGAGAAGTGGAGAGGGTCCTACAGAACGTGCAGGGAAACCTATCTCTTTTAACACAGAGGATTCCTATGGTTTAGGTAGAGGATCGACCTGAAGCCATGCAACGAAAGGTGGTTGGTTTATCTAGAGCATGGGTACGACTCTTCCGGCATCTCGCAAATGTCGTGTTTTTCTATCACGATTCACATCCGACTCCACAAGCATATATGTCTTGGGATATGTATATCGGATGCATATGTGTATTGAGGGTTTTAGCCCCAATTTTGTAATATAAACACCATATTTTGAAATATATAAAAGGGGATCTTCGACTTTACTGATATCTTACAATGTGTACATTGATTTAATAGTTTTCTTTACTTTATTAATGTGAAAAATTCCAATCTAAAACATAATTATCATAGGCATTGGATACATGATTAGAACTCCTAGGAATGTTATAATATGTAATAAAATCAAATTGTCGTTCTAAAAGACGTACCTGTAGGAATCGACGAAGTAAAGTAGGATCATGCATGCGGTAATGGTCGTTCAACTAACATACTACTAACTTGGAATCCAGGCGAACTTCTAAAGAGAGAATACCATGCAAGATAGCATTGCGCAAAATTTCTATGATGACGCTATATTAGGCCACGTTATTCGTGGATGGCCCTAGGCATGCGCCACCTGAAGATACCAGTAGACCCTCGAGTGACTAAACCATCCAATCGATGGAAGCCAAGTTCTGTGTATGATGACTGGCTCTGTCTGTGAATCCTACGTAGACCAAATACTCTATTTACATATGCCAACAAATGGAAAACACGATAAGCAAGCTAAAGACAAAATAAAAGGAGAAAAGAGACATATATACACTAAATTTACATTAGTATACAAAGAGTTCTGCCCAAGCCTAAGGCTCAAGTGTAGTACCTTTTCAAGTAGAACCCGTTTCTGGGCTCGACCATCTTTTTCCCTCCATAATATTCCAGCTCATAGGCTCCTTTTTCTAGGACCCATCGCACGATGTAAGGAATGTGCCACATGGCTTTAAAATTGACTACCCTTAGTGGTTATTTGGCTTGATCATACAAGAGGACCAAGTCACCCTCAGCATACAATCGGGGACAGACAGACTTGTCGTACTAAACCTTAACACGTTTCTTGTTTTCCTTGATAGCCGTAAAGGTGTCTCAATGCTTCTCGTCAAGACTCTCTAGGTGCACAAGGTGTCGCTCTAAATCCGAAGTGTCAGGTAGGATCTCAAATTCCAACTTGAGAGAAGGGATTTCACATTCAATGGGAAGGATTGACTCCACACCATGCACTAACTGAAAAGGGGAAAAACCAGTGGCAGTCTTAACCGAGCTTCATTATGCCCAAAGCGCAGGATATAGCACGATGTGGCAATTGGAATTACTCTTACTGACAGTTTTTTGAAAAATGGTCTTGAGAGACTTGTTGACGGCCTCTACTAGCCCATTTTCTTGAGGGTAATAAGGGGATGAATGACTGTGTCTAAACCCTAGCTTAGATTCTAGTTCTACCATCATTTCATTCTGAAAGTAACTGCCATGATCAATAAGAATCTCACTCGGGATACTAAACCGGGAGATAATTTGGTTGAACATGAGGAAGGTTGCAGTCTTCCCATCAGATTTTATGGTAGGCATGGTCTCAACCCACTTAGTTAAGTAGTTGAAGGCCACTATAATATGTTGGTTCCCCCCAGCCAAAGTTGGGTTGCAATCGATGAAATATACCCCCCACTTGGTGAAGGGACCGACGATAATGACTAGGTGAAGAGGGGTTGGATGCAAGCACATTTTTCGAGTGAACAACTGGTAGGGGTGACACTTCTTAATTGTTTTGATACAATCCTTAAAGATAGTGGGCCAGAAATAATCGACTCATAGGATTTTTTGGGTTGTCACAAGCCGGGATAGGTGACCACCAAAAGATCCTTTGTGGAAATCGTTTAGGAATGAATGGACTTCCTCGTGATTTAAGCAACGATGAAAGATATTATCTATTCCTCGACGATATAAAGTGTCACCGACGATGGTAAACTTTTTGTCTTGATACCTAACACGTCATCGATCATCTCGCAAGAGATGCTGAGTGAACTTCAAGGTTTGAATATATAAAACCATGTATCTATACCAGGGGTCGGACGATGAGACAAGGAAAATGTGTTCGTCTACAAACAAATCAACATGAATAACATCCTCGTCTAATTATGGAAAATTGGATATTAACTCCGCAAAAACTAGTGATTTCTTGGACTTGGATGAAGCAAAGTCGAGATCAAATTCTTGTAAGATGACAATCCATTTATTATATTTCCCCCCTATGATACGTCTGGTAAGGATGTATTGAAAAGGATTGACATCAACAACCACTTTAGTCTTGCAAATGAATATATAGTGACATAAACGTTGGACTGCATGAATGGCAGCCAAAGCTAGATTTTCAACATGAGAGTAATTAAGCTCAGGGTCGTCTAGATTTTGGCTAAGATAGTAGATGACATGCTCATGGAGCTTGTCATCCTCCTAAACTAGAACCATACCAATCATCTCAGTAGACGTGGCAATATACAACAATTAATCTCTACTGTAATCAGGGGATTTCAACAGAGGGGCCGATACCAAGGCTTTCTTCAAAGCATCGAAAGACTTCTGGGCTCGCTCATCCTAGATAAAAGGAGTGTCTTTCTTCAAGAGGCACATGAAACCCTTAATGATATTGGCATAACTCGCTATGAAATGACGTAGAAGGTTAGCTTTCCCTTGTAAACCTTGAAGTTGTATAATTGTGTGTGGGGGAGGCAACTGAAGTATTGCCTCAACCTTAAGAGGATCTACCATGATCCCGGTCTTGAAAACTAGAAACCGTAAGAGATGAACATAATTAACACAAAAGATGCATTTATGAGGGTTTAACCAGATTCTATAGTAACGTCATCTTTCAAAAACTAGTTGAAGGTGTATAACATAATCCATTCTCTTGCCAGAGTGAGCAACAAGATCATCAAGGTAGGCTTCGACTATGTTCTTGAGATCATGAAAAGAAAAATTCATGGCACGTTGGAAGGTTTCTCCGACGTTTTTAAGGAAGAAAGGCATTTACCAGTATTCAAAAGTACCCCAATGACATATAAATGTCATTTTTTGTTGGTCCTCAGGTTTGATCTGGATTTAGTTATATCCTGAAAATCCGTCCATAAAATAAAATATCTGGCTTCCCGCACACTCATCGAGAATATGATCAATGAAAGGCATGGGGAAGTTATATTTAGGACAAGCCTTGTTTGGGCCACAAAATTACATACACACATGGATGGTTCCTTTCTTTTTATTCACGGGAATGGGGTTGGATAACCATTCGGTCAAGGGAACCGGGTAGATGAAGCCATCATTAAGTAGCTTCTCCACCTCTGCCTTAATAGCAGGGGCCTTCCTAGGATTTCCATCTCTAAGACATTTTTGAACAGGATTAGCATCTAGATAAGTCCTAATATCATGTTCGACAATACGGGGGTCGATCCTTGGGATCTCTTCATATCACCAAGTGAATACATCTCGAAATTACTTGAAGAGTTTGGTGTAGATCAAAATTTCTTCTAGCAAAAAATCTGCACCTATATTTACATTCTCAATCTTTCCAGGGGAATGAGATATATCGATTGAGATGGTAGAAGAAATACTCACCATATTTCCCTCAGCATAAATGTCGTGCATATCAAGTGGAACTACGGTGTGACTAACTATCTCACTCAAGGTAGATCGAAAATCATCTTGCTCGATTCTTTTGAGACTTGGGAGAAAATAAGATTGATGATGCATATCATCCCAAGGTCTCTCGGAACCATTCATATCTTCGAGGATGGATTCATTCGAAGACAAAGTCTCATCTAGCCAATCATGCAAGAAGTATGATGAGGTGTCCCATACAGGCCTGAGAATAGGATCCTCCTCATCCGTCAGCGAGGTAATAGGATCGGGATCGACAGAAGAGTCCAGAACAACTTGATACGTTATCTTTGCTGCCGATAAAGGCATATCCATGCCATCATGAAACTGTCCTTCACCCGACGAAGTCAGAGAAGGTAGGGTCCATGGATCAGTAAAATTGGAAGTACGAAAAGGAATGAACTTCCTCGTTGAAGCAGGCCTACCAGAAATGGCGTAAATGTGGTGAATCGGTGTCGAGAAGTCGAAGGTACCCATCAGGGAAGAATACATTCTGACACCGATATTCTCAATTTCCGACTGAGAATTTTTTATCACAGGGATTGAAAATCCAACAGATGCATTAGGACTAGAGTACGAAAAGGATAATTGGTTGATAGTCACAATCTCCCCTTGATGAGGAAAACAAAGTATACGGAAAACAGATGATACGACAACGACCATAGCATAGTTCCAATTGCAACCTAGTAACAGGTTATAATCGAGAGGTGCATCAACTACCTCTACTTCCACCTTTACTATATTCCCACCTAACTGGACCGAAAAGATGGGAAGAATACCATGAGGGAAGAAGGAATGACCGTGAAATGAAGTCAACATGTTCAACGACTTGGAAAGGGTCGGAGAACCAAGAGATTTCTTACAGACCACGGACATCACGTACATGGAAACACCTTCATCAACAACTGCTTGTTTGATATTATACTTGGAATACTCCATGTGGATTTGGAAAGACACATGGTAGGGTAAGCGAGGCTTCAAATCCGTGACATCAAACTTGATGAGTTTTGAGCCACTAGGCTCTAGATATCAGAGAGTAATGCATTCCTCTGTGATGGACACATCTGGAGTACCTCCAAAGCCGACATCGCACAAGGTATTTGGCCCAGATCCTCAATGATAGAGTAGTTCTGGGTGGCTCTAGCATTAGGGTTGTGAGTACAGTACTTGAGTACTTCGTTCGGAATACGAGGTGGTGGATCTGGTTTATCAATCTATAATTTCGTCTACGAAGGGGGACAAGGATCTTCTAGGCCAGTACTATCTTTTGAAGAGTTATAATATCGAGAACAGGTGGCTATGTCAATTTTTGCGTCGACCATATTGATACAAACACAGTCACCATCTTGCGACGGTGGGTTTTGACTTCCACTAGGAACATTTCTAGCATTTGAAGACCTCAAGGCTAAGTGTTGATTATGTGGGAATGGATTCATCAACACAGTGGGTGGTAGATTTAAAAGCCTCGTAGCCTCTGTGAGTTTGGGGAATAAATGTGTAATGTGGTCATCGGTACAAAGTTTACAAGGAAACTTCACCTTATGTTTCTCTTTCTTTACCTCTCAAGCATTATCATTCTACTTCCTATTATTATATTTTTCCTTGGGTTTGTTACCATTTTTCCCACCCTTACGGTTGTTTCGACATTTTCTTTTATTTCCATTTGGTTGCTGGTAACCATTTGGGTTTTTCAACGATTGCACAGAATGTACATCCTCCGACTGGGTGGGTTTGGAGGATATTGACGAAGCTGACCCTTCGACAGACTTCATTTCCAAGTCTGCGGGCTTTACATTGGTGGATCCTACAATTCCATCAGCATGAGGTCTGGGTTTTTTCCTCGGATTTTAATTTGACTGTGGTTCTTTTGGAAGAAGGTGATATAACATCCCAGACTGAGCATATATTAAATATAATTGTTGGGCTCTAAAGATAGCTTCTTCCTCGTTGGATACCCCGGAAGTAGAAACGTCCTTTGAGATAGGAGGGTTCAAATACTTTAGAAACCATTATAGAATAAAATATGGGGGTATAGAGGTCTTAATCAACCGCCTCCATCTATGCCACTACTGGATATGATCCGAGATATGAGTAGCGGTGTCCTAGCGTAAATTCGACAAAAGTTTGAGGCCAACATCATAACGAATGGGAAACTAAAAGTGGTTGAGAAAGTCCACTACCAACTAATTAAATGATCCATATGTTCCCCTGGGTATCTCAATATACCATTGTGAAGAAACTCCGATGAGGGTGTGTTGAAAGAATCGTAATCTAATGGAATCATGGTTCAGGGAATTCGATGAGCACCAAAGGTGAAAGGTAGTGATGTGCTCACTAGGGTCCTCTCCATTCTTACCCTCAAAATTTGGAATGTTTAGAGGAAGTTTGGTAGGGACCGAGGGGCATGAGGGATCACGAAGTAGTGGGCCGTTCATTAACTTAGACAATTTTGGCAGATTGAGCATGGCCAGAAAAGGGAGACAGGGTTGCAGCATATGGCCCCATCCTCCTACTAAGATTGTGTGTTGGGAACTACATTCCATCCAGAATTCGGGTAAGTACCAAAGCCCTGTCTGGAATTATAAGTCCCTCCTCCAAGCTGATTCATATAGGATGGGTTGGGCATCATTCTAGTAGAAATGTTTTGATAAGGATTATGAAAATTTCCCCCGGCTAGATTAGATCCAAACTAGGGGTTATGAAAATTCCCCCCAGCCGGATTGGATATGGGTTGGGGGTTGCCCAAAGTGTAAGACTGACCTCCTCTAGATGAGAATCCAGAGGAAAAGGGGCACTTCCTACATTAGGATTCGTTTGGGGAATATGAGAACCACCAAACAGTAAAGGAGTCTAAGGAGGTGTAGTGCTCCCAAGTCCAAAGCTAGCGTTAAGGCCAACATCTGGGATGGAAGTCGAAAACTGTGATGTGAAGTTAGGAATACCATAAGAAAATGGGCTAGAATCCATAGGGATGGACTGAACATTGTAACTCGGTGAGTGGCAAAAACCCCCAAAAGGTTTTGAGGCAGGATATGAAGCATTGACTATAGGCCGAGCTATAGTACCAGTATAAGCCTCCGACCCTGCCACTATAGTGGTTACAGGAGGTGAAGGGGTGCCATTAATTATAGTGGGGATGGGAATCGAAGAACTCCCAGTGTTCTAAAGACTGGACTCAATAGTCATCCTTGTGGAACCACAAGTATGAAAGGTTGATGTGTGTGTACCACACCTGATAACTCTATGCCTTTTATAAGGCATGAACTCGAAAATCAATGGTAACTATAACAATCGATGGGACCGGCGAGGAAGTTGGTCTGACTCCAAGACAACTTATGACTCTACAAAATAAAAATATATCCTAAGGCCAAGTAGTAGTCAAAGAGCATACCAAAAATTCGAACGACCAATATGCATGCAAATGGGCTAAGGTGGTTGAGTGGCCTCCCTCGCCAAATAAGGTATGTCTCATCCAAGAGGGACCTCAGACTCCCCGCTAAAGTTTAGAGGTAACAAAATCAGTTATAGGAGCCCTCGTAGGCTTAACAACCAGTCGGTCAGATCCCCCCGGAGAGGTAATCCTCCATAAAGGTTGTGTGATGTATGACCCCTATCTGACCCAAGGTACAAGAAAAATAACCCCTGCAAGTAACCTATGAGATACCTAAGTCAAGCAACTAATAAACCATTGTATAACCAATGCACATGCGAGCAATCATAAGTCTGGATCACCATATGGGAAGGGTAGCAAAGACCAAAACCTTGAAAGAATCGCCTATCATAGAGGTATGGATATTAGAAAGAACCTCAAATACGAATAAATCCACAGAAATATCTCTAACGCTAGGCGAGTATCCAGGGGTTATCCCTTCAACTAACTTCACATGACCTCGCGATTAACTCTGGTGTGAGTGGAGCCTCCTAATATTACCAATTATACAATGGAATTATCAACTCCCTGTCTCAGACACATATGTTGATTTAATTGCCTTGGATAAGTTTACTCATAAAAATCCTATTCCAAGGCACTAAATCCTAAACTAGTTTTTGCACCCTAAAAATAAAATCGTGACTAATCAATTTTAGTTTAAAGCGTAAATTTTATTGGTCATGATTACTCAAAAGGGTATGGAAGAGAAACTCATGATATTATGACTCTGGAAGAAAATGAATATTAGTATAATGCAAAGTTTATCTTTAACTTTTCAATGAATGATATGCTAATAAAAGTAGTGCAATTTTCAATTTCAACTCTGCGATTCATAAGTAAAATGAAATCCTTCACTAAATGAACTAAGCTAATGATAAAGGTGCAAAGACAATAATGTTATACAATGAAAAATGCCTATTTTTTTGTATTTTCAATGTATTAAAAAGAAAATGCATGGACTGTAAAGAAACCTGATATATAAATTCTATTATGTATAAATGAAATAACTCAAGAAGATCACCAAGAAGCCAAGCAAACAACCCAGGGCTCAAGGACAAACAAGGATGAAAAAAAAATAGAAAGACTACACCCAAAAATTCAACTCCCAATAGGTTTCCCGTCAACCCAGAGAAGATTAACAGGCACTACAGAGACCTAAGAAGGCTCAACAATCATCAAATCCCACCCAACAATCACTAATCCAAGAAAACAAGAAAAGGGAAGTGATATATGCGATTGTTCACGAGAACAGGGCATATATACGCATCCTACAGTGAGACAACAATATGGTATACATGACTGTATGGGAAAAATTAGCGTATATGATTTAAGACAAGGCTAGAAAAAGGCAAGAAAGATAAAAACTCAGACCCGTTGTGAACAGAATCTGTCAAGTAGTGATACGACCAAAAACACAAAGGAAAAAGATTAATGCAAGAAGAAAAAGTACTTCAACCCTTAGAAGGAAGATCTCTCCCCAGTGGAGTCGCCAATTATGTTACGAGGGAAAAATCTCTCTATGGCCAAGAGTAAACCACAATAGACAGGCATGACTGCAGAAATCAACTCAATTCCAACATATTCTATATAAACTAATGTGCAAGATAAGAAAGAGGCCTACCTCGATCCAACGTTTGATGATGTTCCACCATTGAGCACTTCGACCCAAAGCTTTATACTTGCAATAAGTTCTTAACAAACAAGAAGAGCAAGTATATAGTGATGCTATAAAGGGGTTAGCACATCAGATAGCATAATCCATTAATAAACTTTACAAACATGCCCATGGACACTAATCATACATTTTCAATATACCAATAGGACGGGAAAGGAGTATTTCTATTAATAATTGATCAACAGAAGTGACAACATTACAGAATTTTGTGTCATCACGGTTCGAAACCAAGAAACCAAGTTCCTTCCAACTGGGCCTCCACCACTTCAATCCTCCACCAAAGGCAAGCTCATAAGAGAGATTCAATGAGGTTCTCTCAAAAATAGGGAAAGAGCTTGGAGGTTGAACACCGTGTTGAGACTCGAGGGACAAAGGGATGCAGACTCAATATGAAGTAATTTATCCAGAGTAACTTTTCTCTCAAAGTTGAATGCTTTCTCCTCTTTTCCATAGATCGTAATTGTGATTTTATATCCTTAAGAATGCAACCGAAGGGCCGAGTCAGAACATTTCCAGCATATGGAAGGCCAATGATCAGAGATCTTCTTTCGTGAAATGGGAACCCAACTTCATTTTTGTATTTTTTGGCACAAATCCCGATGTATGCGGGGTGTAGTGGAGTAGCCAATGTATACGCATCTTGCATTGCTGATAAGGAGCATATATTTGGAAAAATGTATATTTTTGGTTCTGGATTCATCAAAAGGGATGACAAGTCTGCATAGGGAAATGGAAAAAGGCCCTTTGTGCAAGATAGCAATGGTGAGGCAAATCTTGCTATAACAGTGTTCCTCTCTCCCTCCTTGAGCCATTGTACTCTAGATTTCTATCTCCAGAGTATCTCCTCCTTTTTTTTTCATTCTTGATGCTCTAAATGGAGTTTTTCTTCCTCCCTTTCATAATCCATCGCGTGCCCCTACAGAATGAATTCTTGTGTTATTTCTTCAAGGCGTTGCTCAATCCCCTTTTTTCCCTGGAAGATGTTGCCAAAAAGAAAAATGTTCCAATATTTTAGCTACAACTTCAAGTTCTTCAGCCTCTACTGGAACTTGTACATACGTGTGTTGTGGGATATCTCAGCCTACCTCCACCAGGTTTAAGAGAGTTCCTGAAAATTAGGGTGAGTGAACCAATTTTTTTTGAAACGCAAGGGTTTGTATTTAGGCGTTTCTCCTGTGTCTAGTGAGAAGGAAACTGACCAATGATCCAAGCCTGATTTTGGGAGAATATTGGCTTCTAACATTGGATCCTCCAGAAAAATGGATTCTGAAATAAGAAAGCGGTCTAATTTCCAAGCAATTTGTTGGGGGGGAGATCACCTACTTGACCAAAAGAAGATGTCATCCGGGTTTCTATGTCAATGAGTTTGAGCTAATCCATAAGCGATCAGAACTAACCACTTTCTTGTTCCAGTCGCTTTGTGCTTCCTCTCTTCTCTTCCAATGTGAGAATGATATTAAAGTCTCCCCCTGTTATCCATCGTGATGGACTGATCAACGCACTCACAAAGGATACACGATGTAGGAATAGGTCCTTTTCTTGGGCACTTTGTGGGCCATATGTATTTGTGAGCATGCCATCATTGTTGGAGCCTAAGGCTTGGAAATGGACTGAGAGCATGCCAACTTTGAAAAATGGTTAGTCAATGAAGACTGAGACAACATTCCATAGAATTGCGAGACCCCTCGCTGCAGCATTTGAATAAGTGTGGATCAAATTACAATGCCTCCAACATCTCTGAAAGATTTCTTTTGTTGCTTCCCTGACACATTTGGTTTCATGTAAAAGGAGAATGTCCAGATTTTCTACAAGAATATTGTTTCAAAGGATCCTTTGTTTGGACCTTCCATTGAGTCCTCTATTGTTCCAAGTGATGATCTTCATCATAACGAGTTTGGTTGGGGAGAGAAGAAACCTTCCGTGAGGTGGTGGAACTATCTTGATTTGAGCATGTAATCACTTACTTCTTTGATTAGTTGATGTGTTGATTTTTGATCCCTTCGTTTGCCTTCACGAGGAGTATGTCTGGGGTCTGGTGATGGATCAAAGGATATACCCAGTCATGAAGTTTTTGTTGTGGTGGAATCAATGAACACTTTGTGAACCTTTCTTAGTTGTTCAACTGGTATGGTTTGTAGCTCCTTCTTGTTCAATGGTTATTCAAGTTTCTCTAGGTCGATGTCATCCAGGTCTTGTTTGTCCAGCTACATGATTGTGTCCCCGCCATCCTCTGATTTTTTGTCCTCGTTTTGTCAATTTTGGGGGTCTATGTCTTGGATTTGCTCTATAACTGGCCCAGTTTCTAGCTTGGCCTTTCCTTTATCCTTTCTCTAGATGTTTTTTTTTGTGTGTGTATTTTCCTCTTCATCTTCTTCCGGGAGATGATTTAATATATCAAAAGAGTTATTGGTGAGGATATTTTGGTCTCCCTCTTGGTTGTGCTTCATGGGGGGTTGTTTTTTCTTTCTAGTGACTTGCATGAAGCCGTCCTTTTGTTTTCCTTCCCCTGTCATTGGAATGTGGGTATTGAGAGGGCAGTCACGGAAGAGGTGACCGTGCTAATGACAGTTCATGTAACAAAAGGGGATATGCTTGCAGTCGATGGTTTGGATCCAGTCCTCATCTTGGTATCCAATACTTACTAAACCTAGTAGGACCTGCGAGATATCCATATAGACACATATGAGTGCGTAGGAGGTGTACTTACTTTGTTTTGTTTCCTCTAAAAAAATTTCATATCACCTTATTGTGTTTCCTATGCCCATGACAATCTCTTCAAGACATAACTCCTGGGGTAAGGAGTAGAGGCGGATCTAGACTGGCACCGTAGAAAAATATTCTTTCTCATGGATGAAGCTATCCGTCCAAAATCGGAGAAATGGCCTTGCAGAATTGTAAAAATAGGAGCCATTTTCGAATATATGGTCCTTTTCCTCCATATTATAGAAGATAATTGTGAAGAAACCCTTCGATCTGAGTTGGACATCATAGTCCCCCTTTCGATTGCACCATGTTTTGATCCAGCGCATGAGATCTCTTTCTGAGGGTCAGAGTCCCAAAAACTTCCCAATCAGGGCATGATCTTTCATGAACTGAGTATGTTCCCCTACCTTGGTCGAGTTGAGAACATATTTAGGTGGTTTATCATATTGGGGGATTCATTTCCCCGAATCCCAACTATGAGAATTCTTTAGATGAGATGTGCTCGCCTCTAACTCCATTTCCTTTCTCAAACCTCGTTCATTTGTCAGGACCTTTTCTCACAAATGGGGCGACGAATCAAAGGCCGACCGCTTAGATCTGAGCCCCGCACGATCGTTAGTTGTAACATTTCGATATGAGGGGGGTTGCACCCCTTGACTAGATCCATTGTCGGAGCTCACATTCCCTGGCCCTGTGTTGGTCTGCCAACTATTCTACAACCGCGACCACTGCAACAGCTAGGGTTTAGCAACATACATATTAGGGTTTCTCCCACATAAGTCCTATGTCTTGATAAAACTAGGGTGATCAAACTAGGGTTTTCATTCTTAAAGAGACCCTAGAAATATTAATCAAATAATTTTTTAAGTCTAGTGATACTTTTGAATACAATACAAAATTGTTATTTAAGTCTTAGGTATCCATTTTCCTTTTAAAAATTCGCAATTGACGAATGAGTCTGTGGCCATGTGCATAAACTATCAATGTCTCTTGTGAAAGAATATTTACTTCAATTATACGTAAATGTAAATACCGAGTAAGGGACGTTATATGAGGGACTTAAAAGCATCTCGTGTCTATAGTTATTGTTTGATTGAGTGTCCATAATAATGGAAGGGTAAATTTGCATTTTTCCATAAATTTGGTAAAAACGATTTATTTTCTATATATGAATAAGATATTTAATTAAATTGATAAAAATAAATTTAAAATATATATATTGTATTAAATAAAGTAAATGTATATTTACTCAAAATAATAAGATATGTAGGCTTTAGAATTAAATATAGTCATTTTAATGTTTAAATTATATTTATCGATATAAATAATGTATACATATTTTTTAATTAAATTATTATTAAAAATAATATAAATAATTTTTATTATAATATAAATTAAAAAATTTAAGAAAATGTTTTCAGTTTAAGAAATTTGATTT
>ML776762.1:1579371-1667107 GCA_009831015.1 Picea engelmannii | reverse complement strand
TATATATATATATATATATATATATATATATATATATATATATATATATATCAACTCCATGTTGAACATTGAAGGACTTACACATCTTTACACATTGTTGAAATGTTTTAACCAAGATCTATCTTAACTCCACATCTATCATGTTTGGAGAGGGATAAAATCCATTGAGTGCAATACTTGATCTCTCTCAATGCATAATAGATTCTATGTTAAGATGGATCAAGTTTCTCTCTCATATATATGCCATAGGTCAACTCCATGTTGAGCACAAAATAACTTAAAAACATCTATGCACACCATTGAAATGTTTTATCCATAAAAATTAATGGCCAGTATTGAAATGTTTTATCCATATTAATATTTTTTTTAATTCCACTTGTCAACTCCATATTAAACATTGAAGGACGTAAACATCCTCATAATGGGAAGTAGAAATCACTTATAAGATGAATAAGAATTATTTTACTTTCAATTACTTTCTATCTTTATCTATATAAAGTTGATATGAAATTATTTTACTTAAGGTGAATATTGAAATATTTTATTTCCGGTTGACATTGAAATTTTTTCCTATTGATATTTGTTTTGCCATTAAATTCCTCATGTCAAATCCATGTTGATAATGAAATGAATTTTTCATCCACCTCATACTAGAGAACCTTTTGGTATACTATTTTTTTCTACTTTCATATACATTGACAAGTTAGAAGATTGCTTGGAAGAAGCAAGTTGTGTGGGCCCTACTCTCACTGATATGGTCATAAATCTTCTTTGTTATGTCGTTGTTATCATTTTTATGGCGAGGATTCCCCATGATCTTGAAAACCAACTAAGAATCCTCAAGGATTCTTTCTTGAGTATGGTATATGACAACAACAACTTGGAGGAAGTGACTTCATACAAATATCTTGGAATCAATATTCACCACAAGCTCAACTAGAATTATAGCATTGAGAAAAGGATTATTGGGGAATGCAAAGCTTATTATGGGTGTAATGTTCCCAAGCCATTTTTTTGATTGGAAACACTAACTGTTCACTGACAATTGTTGATTTGATGTGTGTATGCAAGTGTTCTCATGAAGTTTCGTTTTAGGGTTTGTTTATTTGATTATCAAAGAACATAAACATAGATCTAAAGATACAACACAAATAAGTATGAAAGATACAAGGAATAACAGTTATGTAACCAAACAACACAGATCCGACCTTTATTTAGATAATATAGAGAACCTGATACAATAGAACTATAGATTTGGAAGAATAACAAGTAAAGTCTCTTTCTGGAATAAGATATGCTACAAAATGTTCAAGAATGAAGATATAAGCCCCCATTTCTAGATGAAAACTGAAGTACAATACAATATTAAATTCTTTCCCTCCAAGATTTAAGTCCAAACCCCCCTGGTTGACGTTGCGCCCTCCTAGCTGGTTGTAGAAGTACAATAATTTGGCCCTATTGCTGGAGCCCTCCAAATACCCTGAAACTTTGTGGAATGATAGATCCAGGCAAGGTAAGTCTCTTCCTAAAGTCTCAGGCTAAAATACCAAGCTCTGATCCTCAAAAGACTGAAACTCCAAACTTGACCGCGCCCTCCTGAAGATTGCAGAGACCCAATAATTCGGCCCTGATTATGGAGACCTCCAAATACTCTAAAACTCCATGTAATGATAGATTGGGGAAAGGTAAACCCCCTGGTGAAGTCTCAGTCTGCGATATGAATATTTTCCCCTCCAAAATGACTAGATCTATTTCCCAGTACACCCTCCTTCTTCTCCAACTCTTTCCAAGATCCACAAAATCAAATGGTAAGTAAATCTCTCTCCAAATATACTAGAGATTATGGATGAGTCCCTACAGAGAAAACCTAGGTGTCCAAAAGTCCAAAAGCCTTTTCAAACTCCTGGATCGAATCTTCCTTCTCTCAATGGTGTGCCCTCTTACTGAAAAGCCCCAAGGTTACATCTTGATCCTGTCCTGGATGGTTGATGGTACCTATAGCTATTATAGAATGGTGTGGGTGGCGTATTTCATCCTCGAGACCAAGAATGGAACAATTGAGGTGGGATATTTCACCACTGAGTTGTCGTCTAGGGTTTGTATTCTCAAAACCCTCAAAATTGTTGTGCTCTAGAGCCCAAAATCAAAATGCAATAATAATCGAAAGGTGAGTGAGGAGTGCACCCTTCCTTTCCTTTATACCTCAATTATGTTTCTCTGTTGAGTTAGTTAAACCATAGGGTTAACTCCTAGCATACCCTCACGTGTTCTTTTCTTTCACTGAGTTACCTTTTCTTTTCAAAGTCAACTTAATAATATAACTTTGAGCTTAGATGATGGATTTTAGGTGACTTTCTCCCCATAGTGCATGAGACTATAGTCTAGTGGGGATGACTAGACTACTGAGTCTCTCCAAACCTTTTCATCAAGAGGTGGGGGAAAATACAGTCTCCCCTACTAGAAATTGCTTGTCCACAAGAAATTCTAAACATGTATCCTATAACACTTGTTCACTTTCCCTAGTATCATCCTCAATAGGTAATTTCTTCCACCTGACTAAATATTCTTTGATGCTTCTCCTCCTTATTTTCTTTTCCCAAACTTCTAGTACCTATTTTGGTATCAATATCAATTTCCCTTCTTTATCTAAGGGTGACAGTTCCTCAATAGGAATGATGTGTTGGCCTATGTCTCTCTTCAAGCATGATACATGGAAAATATTGTGTATTTTGCTTCCCTGTGGAAGATCAATATCATATGCCATGACCCCTACCATCTTGTTGACCCTGTAGGGTCAAAAGAATCGGCGTTGGAACTTTTCTTCTCCACTTCTCTTGATGGATTCCTATCTGTACGGTTGGAGCCTCAAGTAAACCAAATCACCAACCTAAAATGTGTGCTCCACTCCGTGTCTATTTTTCTAGACCTTTTGCTGATTATGTGCCCTTTGCAGGTGATCCTTCAGTTCTATGAGTATTTCCCGACTCTACTGAATCCAATCCTACACCATAGGGGCCCTGCTATCACCAAAGACAATCTCTACAGAGGAGAGAGGATTATAAATGTACAAGGCTTTAAATGGTGTCATACCAATAGACATATGATGAGTGGCATTGTAGAAATATTCACCCAAATGAAGCCACCTAACCCATGCCTTTTGTTGTCCTAATACATAATTTCAAAGGTATCCTTCCACCCACTTGTTGACTATTTTTTTTTTACCATCAGTATGAGGATGGTAGATGGTACTAGGGGTTAAGGTTGTACCTACCAACTTGAATAAATCCTACCAAAATGTGCTCATGAACATGTTGTCTATGTCACTCACAATGGTTTTGGGTAAACCATGTAATCTGAAAATCTCCTTGTAGAAATAATATGCGACCTTTGCTGAACTGAAGTCTGTGGCAATGGGAAAAAACTGTGCAAACTTGGTTAACCTATATATCACCACAAAAATACAATCTTTTCCAAATGATTTGGGAAATCTCGTGATGAAATCCATAGATATGCTTTCCCATTTGTGATCTGGGATGGGTAGTGGTTGTAATAATCCTATTGGATGGGTGTGCTCATCCTTGTTGACCTGACAAGTAGTGTATTCCTTGATGTGGCGCATCACATATTCCTTCAAACCTTTCCACGATAATCTTTCCCTTATCTATCGGTATGTTTTGACAAATCCTTGATGTCCTACCACTGCTGAATCATGGCATGATTGTAGTACCTTGGCCTTAAAGGTCGATTCATGAACCAAGAAAATTCAGCCCTTGTAGTAGATGATGTCATCCATTATTCTAAATTGTTCATCATGTACTTGTCCATCCATTAATTGGCATGCAAATTTTTTCTTTGAGTATTCCACCAAAAGGTGCGCCTTCTAGTGAATTGAGATATCGGTCATAGAATAAACTGATGGCCTCCTGGATAATGCATCTGCCACTACATTATTATTCCCTTGAATAACTCAATGTCAAAATCACAATCTTGTATCTTACTAACCCACTTTTGTTGCCTCTCATTTAAGTCCTTTTGATCCAAGAAGTACTTAAGATTGTTTTGATTTGTCTTACCCACAAATTTCTCTCCTACAAAATATTGTCTGAAATTAGCCAATGTGTGCATGATGGCCAACACATATTTTTCATAGATGGTATAAATAAGCAAAGGACCCCTCATTTTTCGGATTTCATAGACAATAGGGTTCCTATTATTCATAAGAACTGCTCCAATTCCCTCCATGGAGGCATCACACTCCACTCATAAGGGTTTTGTGAAATATGGTAAAGCCAAGACTGGGCACGTACTGATTACCTTTTTCATTTTATCAAAAGTCAATTATGCATATGGCATCCATTTTAATGCTCCCTTCATGATCAAATCAGTTAAAGGTGCACAAAGTTGTGAGAAGCCTTTGATAAACCTCTTGTAGTAGCAACAAATGCCAAGAAACCCCTTCAATTATGTGAGGGTCTTAGGTGTGGGCCAGTCAAGTATAGATTGCATCTTCTCTTGGTGTACATGTACCTCCTTTACCCCAATGATGTATCCCAAATAGAGGACCTTTGTCATTCCAAATTCAAATTTGGATTCCCTAACATACATTGACTGTCCTTCCATGATGGCCAGAATCTATTCTACATGTTGAATATGCTCCTCCCAAGTCTTTCTATAGATCAACAAGTCATCAAAAAATACTAAGAGGAACTTCCTTAATTGATTTTTGAATACATGGTTCCTGGAATAATGGAAGGTGTTTTGTGCATTAGTCATCCCAAATGGCATCACTAAGAACTCATAGTGACCATAGTGACATCTGAAAGAAGTCTTGGGAATATCCTGCTCCCTCATCTTGATTTGATGATAGCCAGAACGTAAGTCAATCTTTGTGAAGTAAACAACCCCATGAAGCTTATCCAATAGCTCATCAATCCTCGGAATGGGGTACCTATTCTTAATTGTCTTCTTATTCAACGCCCTGTAATCAATGCACATGTGCATGGTCCCATCCTTATTTTTTACTAGCACCATTGAAGATGCAAAAGGGATGGAACTCGGCCTAATGTGGCCCATGTCTAGTAGTTATTTGATAGCCTTCTCTATTTATTCTTTGTATTTCTTTGGGTGTCTATAGGCAGTAGTGATGAAAGGTTTCTCTCCCTCTTCCAACTCTATGATATGCTCAAACCCCCTATCTGGTGGTGCTCCTGGTGGAATGGGTCCAAAGACTTTATAGTGCTTGTTAATGATTCTCTGAATCTCTGGTTAGCAATGAGTCTCCCCTTTCTTATTCACTCGTACAGATATTCTACATGATGTAGCATATGCAATTTCTTCCATTCTGAAAATGGCCTCCATGTGCTTTTTTGTAACCACCCTAGGTGTGTTTCTTGACATGCCCCTGAGAATCACCTTTTTCCCATTTTCCTTGGTGAAGGACATCTCCATGGTCTTGTAGTTGGTAGTGATTGGCCCCAACATACTAAGACAATGAACCCGAAGAATGATATTAGTGTCTGGAAGTTCCATCACGTAGAAGTCTTGTGCCAAATCATGTATGTCCAATGTAAGCTTCATTCCCAAAATATACCTATCACGGGGCATAGTGTGCTCCCCTGCTACTTCCACCCTGAATCCTTCAAATTCCTTAGTGGGTATGTGTCTTATTTGTAGTAAGGATGAGCCAATCAAGTTGTGTGAAGCCATCTCATCAATGATAACTGATACTTTATTCCCCTGTAACACCCCTCTCATATTGAATGATCTAGAATTGGATCCATGAGCTTGATGGGGCTTTGAAAGGCCTAAAAATCAAATCTCTCACAATGGCTTCAAAATGGACGCGTGTGTAGGTCTCGTCGATGTGAACCCAATGAAATTTGAATGGGCTCAAAAGGAATTCGTATGCTCAATTTATGGCGATCTGTTCGTTTTTCCAAATAGGCAAAAAATATGCTGACTATACAGTTCGTACAGTGCCATGTGGAAGCTGACTATACAGGCCATATAGACGTACAAATGACGTGGCATGAAACACTGACATATTTTGGAGGTGACACATGGAAGACAAAATTGGCAGGCTGACTGAGCGTATGGACATTGACATGGACATGACAAGTGGACCAATATGGGGGTGACACGTGTCATCATTGCAAGGGTGACACGTGGCACACCTGTACAACTTACATTGTAGGTGTGTTCACATGGTAGGCTACTGACTCAGTAGAAGACGTGGTCCAATTGTGAGCTCACAAGTGGCATATTATGTGGATGAGTGGTGTGTTGCCATGTGGCCCAGACATGGGCTCCCACATGGCACCCATTCATTAGCTACAGTTATAATAAGAAATTGGTGTCCACCGAGTTCGAACGCCTAAACTCTGTCCGGGGCAACGTTTTGGCAGTTCTGGGCTATCCAATCCGCCCACACTTAGATTCTTAATAATATATGTGTTTATATATATATAAATTTGAAAAGGGTTTTGGACAGAGGCCAAAAGGGTCCGGCTTAGCCCCCAGCCCACGGTTACTTTTTCTACCCCATATAACTAGCCCCGGTTGCAAACATGACACACCCACAATCCAAAATTCGGGCTCCGTTAAGCTTCCAGGTGCGGGGGGCACAAGATATGCACATACCAGTAGTGAACCTATTACCATATGACCTGGGCGGTGACTAGTGGTTGGGTGCATAGTTTTGGGACTTGATCCTATCAATTGTTGACATATGACCGATACTTGCGGGGCTAGGGAAAGCGCGCAACCTCTAGGGGGATGACGCTTGGACATATGACACCATATGACCATGCAGAGGGAGTGCATGCCAAGGATTGGGGGACTATCCCCAATAATATGTCAAAAGTGTTTTTTCAACTATAGTATAGTGATTTTTTGTGGATTTTTGGCCAATATTGGGGGATATTGGGCCCTTTTTGAGGACAGATCTTGGGGGGAAGTTGGGAGATGGTTACCAACTTTAGATCTATATAAACCAAGCATTATTAAGGCCATTTGAGTACATTCAAAGAAGGTTTATGCTAAATATTTTCCAATCCTAAGTCATTTTTAAGCAAGGAAGTGGTTGAGGAGCGCACCTTTGCGGGCCATTTCTGGGAGCTCCGATCATCCGATTTGAGTGTTGTTTCTTTTGTTGGGTTCTAGAGATATGGTAGAATAATACTAGATCATTTTTGTAGCCTTTTTTCACTAGTGTGATGCAATTATTGAGATTTAAAAATAAATAAGAAACCCTCACCCACTAAGACAAAGGCCCAAAGACGTAGGTGAGATTTACGAACTCTGTTATCACATTGGTGTTATGGTTTTCTAATGTTTTATGGTTCATTTCAATTATGTACATTTTTTATTTGGCTGTTATGTATTCTCATATATTCTTCCTCTTTCATTAAGATTCCTAATTGGTTAATTAAAACATTCATAATAACTCAACCATAGTCATGTAAAAGATCTTTTCGGATCAAGTGGTATCAGAGCTAGTTGACATTTGGATTTGAGTTTTGCATGTTAACCAGGGGAGAGCTCATCTCAAGGGAAAAAATGGCATCTACCGGAGGACTTTCTCAATATGAGAAGGAATTCAAAAATTTGGTGTTTGACATGGACGAGATGGTGAAAGTGTTGTATGAAGACTAATTGGAACGAAAGAGATCGCCTCAAGTGAAAGATTCAAAGAAAAACAATGAAAATGAAGGATTGAAGGAAATTCCTTCTACATCTATTTCAGAAAACATCTCTGAGGTATGCAGTGAAGGTCATTCATCAAATTTTCCTTGTTCCCGTCCATATGGATTTTGTGCATTTGAAAAACATACAAAAGGTATAGGTTTGAAATTGCTAACCACGATGTGTTGTGAAGGAAAGGGCCCTTTAATTGAGGGCCGAGGTATCATTAATCCCATTAAGTTTGTGGAAAGGCCTCGAAATTTAGCATTGGGATATGTAGAAGTGGAGATTGGAGCATCCTCCAAGATGGGTTCCAAAACATTAGAAGCAAGTAATGCTTAACATGGCCACCTTAAGTCATTGCAGGAACACTTCACGAAAGGTGATGGCGTATCACTCCTTGATTGTGGTAGTGAATGAAAGTCATCTCCAAAGCAAAGTGAAGATCAAAAAGGAAGGTATAATAGTCATGTTTTTACCAATTCTGTTTTTTATTATAATAAGCATAATCAAGTAATCCGAAACTTGTGGAATTTTTATCGATGTACTTTTTGTCATTCACCCAAGAATTGTGTTTCCAAGTGTTGGAAGACACAAATGGTGTACAGGAAATATATGTTGGCCAGGAAGGAAACACAACATAAAGTTTCAACTCCAAAACGAAAGAAAGAGAAGGGAAAACAGGTCTGGATGCCAAAAACTCACTGTACTTATTGCAACAGGGGTGGACATCAAAATACTAGTTGTTGGAAGCTTAATCTGGAGCTTCATCCAAAGAGGGACAAAAGGATTGAGCCAATACTCACAAAGGAAGAAGGATTACTAGAGAAGAAAGGGAAACACCATGAAGGAAAGAAACCAACCACTTGGTTTTTCCAGAAGTGGATGTCACAACTTCATTGTATTTTTCTTCCATTAATGTAATCACACATGTTGAAATGATGACCTGTTATAACATCATTTTGAACAACATAAGTTTTTTGTTTTTTTTCTTATAAGTATGTAACTAGTAAGTTCCATTTTTTTAACCTTTTGGGGACCAAAAGGTTCCTTAGTGGGGAGGTGTGATCGAGAATTGGATCCAGGAGCTTGATAAGGCTCAGAAAGGCCTAAAAATCAAAGTTCTCAAAATGGCTTCAAAATGGACATGTGTGTAGGCCTCATCGATACGAACCCAACACAACTCGAACGGGCTCAAATAGACATCATATTCTCAAGTTATGGGGATCTGTTCATTTTTCCAAATATGTAAAAACAATGCTGACTATATAGTTCGTACAGTCTATATAGTGCCACATGGCAGCTGACTATACAGGTCATACGACCATGCAATGACATGGAAATCATAGTTGGTAGCTTCTGGAGGTGACTCATGGTAGGCACAGTTGGCAGGATGACTGGGTGTATGGACTTTGACGTGGATAGGACAGGTGGACCAATCTAGGAGTGACACATGTCACCACTACAAGGGTGACATGTGGCATGCTTGTAAAGCTTACATGGTAGGTACAGACAATGGCATATGTGCTGACATGGTAGGTTGCTGACTAGGTGGAAGACATGGTCCAATCGCGAGTTGAAAAGTGGCATATTATGTGGATGAGTGGTGTGGTGCCATGTGGCACCCATTCATTGCCAATAGTTATAGAAAAAAAATGGTGTCCACTGAGTTCGAATGCCTAACGTCCATCCGGGGAAACATTTTGGCAGGGATGGGCTAGCCAGCCCGCTGCACTTTAAGTCTTAACAATATATGTGTTTATATTTATATATAAAGTTTCAAAGGGTTTTGGACAGAGGCGGAAAGGGCTAAGGCATAGCCCTAGCCCACGGTTAATTTTTCTATCCCATATAACCAACCTTACTCATAAACATGCCACACCCACACTCTAGAGTTCAGACATCATTAAGTTTCGGGGTGTGGGGGGCACGAGATACAGACATACCACCAACGATCGTGTTTCCATATGACCCGAGCGGTGACCAGTGGCTGGGCGCCTAGTTTTGGGATCCGGTCCTATCAATTTCTGACATATGACCGATACTTGCAGGGTTAGGGCCAACGTCCAGCCCCTAGGGGGTTGGAACTTGGCCATATGAGACCATATGACCATGTAGAAGGGGTGCGCGCCCAAGATTGGGGGCTTATCCCCAATAATATTGAAAAAGTGGTTTTTCAACTATAGTATAGTGATTTGTTTATGGATTTTTCGCCAATACTGGGGGATATTGGGCCCTTTTTGAGGCTAGATCTTTGGGGGAAGTTCAGAGATGGTTACCAACTTCAGATCTATATAAACCAGGCCTTCTTGAGGCCATGGGAGGACATTCAAAGAAGGTTTGTGCTGAATATTTTCCAAGCCAAAGCCATTTTTATGCAGGGAAGTTGTTGAGGAGTGCACCTTTGGGGGCCATTTATGGGAGGTTCAGTCATACGATTTGAGTGTTGTTTCTTTTGTTGGGTTCTATAGATATGGTATAATAAGACCAAATCAGTTTTGTAACATTTTGGCACCTTGTGTGATGTAGTTATTGAGTTTTGAACAGAAATAAGAAAGCCTCACCCACTGAGACAAAGGCTCGGAGACGTAGGCGAGATTTTAGAACTCCGTTATCACATTGGTGTTATGGTTTTCTGTTTTTTTATGCTTCATTTCGGTTATGTACATGTTTTATTTGGCTGTTATGTCTTCTCATATCTTCTTCCTCTTTCATTAATATTTCTAATTGGTTAATTAAAACATGCATAATAACTCAACCATAGTCGTGTAAAAGATATTTTTTTGATCACTGAAGGTGTTGAATTTGTTAGAAAAACACTACCGTGGAGCAGTAAAATAAAACAAATGAGGAAACAAAACATAGAAGATACACAATACAATAGAGACACAGATTTACGTGGTTCACCGAGTGTGGGCTACGTCCACTAGAGAAATTTCCAGGTCCTTCCTTTATTATTATCCAACAAATGAAGGGATACAACCTACAACAAAACCTGCTTTAACTTCCTCTTCTTTCTCTCACAGTCTTCTATCTCAGAATACAATATTCGCCATCATGCATAGCTGCAATACATTTCCATCATAAAAGAGGGTTTCCTTCTAGGGAAAAAAACCCTAACATAATCTCTATCGTTAGATCTACGACCTTATAATGAACGGTCCAAATTTACAATGAAATTGCAATATACATTTACAAGGCATTTTTTCCTTCCGGGGCTTTGCCCCTGAACCCCCGCTGGGGGCCCGCTTGCCCCAGACCCCCCAACCGGGGGGATAGCGTCCCTGGACCCCGCAAAGGGGGTACCCCCCCTCTGTACTCCCCCGTGTGGAAGAGTGTACATACTTCTGGGGTGTAAATACTTCATGGGGTATAAACATGGCTAAAAGTAAAAGACCTCTGAACTAGGAAGATAATCAGGCTCCACAACCAATAGAATTTGGGTACCCTATTGATGGATGTCATTGTCACATTATCATCTGTTGCAAGGCTGTGAATTGCATATTCATATTGTACATTTTTGGTGGTGTCTTCCTCTATGTTTTGTAGGTGGTCAAAACCATAATATTCCTCATTGTCAGAAGTTACTTCAATGTAGTGTGCCTTTCCTCTGCCCATAAATTTGTGGGTTGAATCCCAAGGTTCTTTGCATGTGTAGAACAATTGTTTCCTCCTCATTTCCCTTCTAGTGTTTTCATCCATTCTACCCCTTCCTTTGTCAAACCCCCTTTGGTCTCTCCCCCCATGGTTCATGGGAGGTCTTTGGTCTCTTCCTCCTATGTTTTTAGGTGGTTGAGGGGTAAATCTAGATTTTGTTGTTGATCCCAAATCTCTTGTCCTCCATATAGCATCCTATAAGTTGGTAGGATTGAAATGTTTTTCCCACCCTCTTAAGGGTTCCATCAATCCCTCTGTGAATAGAATCATGAGTCTCGTTTGTGACACATCCTGTACCGTGACTGATATCCTCTGAAACTCCTTTATATATACCTTTGGTGACCCTATCCATCTGAGTTGGGTGAGTTCTCTTAAATGTAGCTCTGGATCCCCCTGGTCAAATCTGTCAATAATCCTCTATGTGAAGTCTGTGTAAGCCACGATATGGTAGTGTCCTAGTGTAGTTAACCCATGGTACCACCAATCATTAGCTTTTCCTTCCAAGTACATGGTGGAAATATTGATGGAATCCATTTCTGTCATTGGGTTAAGTTGTAGGTAAGTATCAAGTTTTTGCACCCAAGCCTGTGTAGTCACCTTGGAAGATCCATCAAAGTATGGGATTTCCATATTACCAGTAATGTGCTCTAGTTCATAGTTATTCTTGTGATATGGTTTGGGTTTACCCCTGAATTTAATCCCACAATATTGCTCCAATTTGATTTTCCTTTGGATCCCTACACTCAGTGATTTATACTCCCTAGCATAATGTGCGAAATTGTCCTCAATCTCGTCTTGGTAGTCCGACTATGTCTGGCTATCCAATAATGAAGGTAGGTAGGGTCTAGGTGTGGTCCTATTGTATTTCTGTCCCTATGGTGCACCTCCTCCATAGATTTATCCCTCAGTGTCATAATGGGAAATGTGCTCTTTCTCGTGTCTAGTCCCTCCATGAGACCCACTAGCCTCTCTTTTGGCATAAACTTATGGGCCCTTTCCCCCATTATTCATCTGCATTAGGAGTTGTGTTATCCTCTCCTAGATTTCATTTACCTTTCTCAGGGGCTCTGTCATATCTACTTGTCCCCTGCATACTTTCTCATGGTTCTCCTAAAGATGATGCACAAGGGTGCTCTGTGTCATGTTTATGGAATGTTGCAAGTCTTTAGCGAACCTTGCTAAGATCTAAGGCTAACTTTCCTCACCTGACCCCTCCATTTCATCCTTTGTCTCACTTGCTTGTTTCCTATGTCTGCCCATGTAAATTCCACCTAAATTCTGCATGCGCTAACCCCCACTAACTGGGAGGATCAATGCTCTGATACCACTATAATGTTCCCAAGCCAATGTTTTCCTTGGAAACACTAACTATTCACTAATAATTGTTGATTTGATGTGTGTATGGAGGTGTTCTCATGAAGTTTTGTTTTAGGGTCTATTTATTTGATTATCAAAGAACATAAACATAGATCTGAAGATACAACACAAATAAGTACGAAAGATACAAGGAATACCAGTTATGGAACCAAACAACACAGATTTGACCTTTATTTAGATACTATAGAGAACCTGGTACAATAGAACTATAGATCTAGAAGAATAACAAGTAAAGTCTCTGACTGGAATAAGAGATGCTAAAAAATTCTCAAGAATGAAGACATAAGCCCCCAAGGCTAGATACAAGCTGAAGTACAATACAAGATTAACTTCTTTCCCTCTAAGGTTCAAGTCCAAACCCCCCTGGCTAAATATGTGCCCTCCTGGCTAGCTGTAGAAGTCCAATAATTCAGCCCTGCTGCTCGAGCCCTCCAAATACCCTGAAACCTTGTGGAATGATAGATCAGGGCAAGGTAAACCTCCTCATAAATTCCCTGGCTGAAATACCAAGATCTTCTCCTCAAAAGAATGAAACTCCAAACTGGTTTGAACCCTCCTCAAGGCTACAGAGACACAATAATTCAGTCCTGATGAGGTATACCTCCAAATACTCTAAAAATATATGGAATGATAGATCGAGGCAAGGTAAACCCGCCGGTGAAGTTTTGGGCCGAGATATGAAGATTTTCCCCTGCAAACTGACTAGATCTATTTCCCAGTGCACCCTCCTTATTCTCCAACTCTTGCCAAGCTCTAGAAATCAAATGGCAAGTAAATCTCTCTCCAAATACACTAGAGATGATGGTTGAGGCCCTACAGAGAGAACCCAGATGTACAAAAGTACAAAATCATTCTCAAACTCTTGGATGAAATCTTCCTTCTCTCAATGGCGCACCCTCTTACTAAAAACCTGCAAGGTTACGTCCTGCTCCTACCCTGGATGGTTGATGGTACCTATAGTTTTTGTAGAATGGTGTGCGTGGAGTATTGCATCGATGAGACCAAGCTTGGAACAAGTGAGGTGGGATCTTTCACCATCAAGTTGTCCTCTAGGGTTTGTATTCTCAAAACCTCAAAACTGTTGTGCTCTAGAGCCCAAAAGAAAAATGAAATAATAATCCAAAGGTGAGTGAGGAGTGCACCCTTCCTTTATGTTGGAAAACATACCATTCTGAAATTTTGATCTTTATATTATTCACCTCATGAAAATATAATATTTCCCAAATATAAGGTAACTTAGAAAATAACTTTCGAATTTTAAATCAAATTCATTCATGGTTAATTAGTAATAAGGCGCACATGATATCCGTCATTGATGAGTTTTCCCTTTTTGATCAAATAACCCTAATACCTTTGGAGTTCTAGAGCTGCCTAAATTTTAAAGAGGGAAATCACTAAAGGTTTCTTCGGAGCTTCGCAATTTGGGTGTTTTGATAAGTCTTAATGATAAAAAACTGTGAAACCCAGAAACCCGAAGGTATATACTCTTGACTTTTTCTAAACTTTATAAAGAAGCAAGTAGTAGGACACTTGTATCTTTTGATTCTTCCCTGATTTGACACACGACACCAATTTCTAACATTTTCGTTTGAAGATTCATATGATTCCAAGTAACACATGGAACCTCCATTTTCTCAACACGCCATATAGAATGATGTCATCTAACACGTCACTACGGAAGATGATCCTTTAGGAAGTTAGAAAAGAATGAAATCACGAATCATCGAAATATCAAAATGTGGACGTGTTAAACTTTAATTAATTCAGTTAATCATGGTCATGATATAATTAATGACTTCACAGTTTGGATTTTGAACGTTTATCCTGTATCATATCCTAAAATATCTGATATCTGAATTTAGGAAGCGATTAAAATTGAATATGGTTAATTAAGACTTAATATCGATTACCGGATAATTAATCGCTTCGCAGTTTCAGGTTTCAGGAATTCCCTCTCGAGATACATTAAAATTTCCTGAAGTTCGAACTCCAGAAACACTTGAAGTTAAAACGCCTTTTTTAAACATGATTAATTAAGGTTTTAATTATGATTATTCAGATATTAATCATTTTCGCGGATTTAGGATTAGGGAGGTTCCCACTCTGTCACATCCAAAACTCCTGAATGTGAACCGTCGAAGTGGTTCATGGCATTTATGAGTAATTAAGGATAATGATTCAAACACAGATTATGAATCTCTAGGTAAACATTTCCATTAATGATAATAATTTTTCGTCAGTGAAGCTATAAAAAAATCAATAAATATGTTTGAATAAAGAACTTCAATTTCAAATTCATTTTTACCTTCCACAATTAGCAAGTTCTATCTGTTTGAAAGACTCACAGATTTTCTTTGCAACATGTAACTTCACTCCATTTCATTAGAAATTATGGCACCAAGGAAAATGACAAAGAAGTCTGATGCGGCAGGAGAGGTTTCAAAACCAAATGTGTACGTTCTATCAGACACAACGCCACGAGCCATAGACATCATTAAGACTTGGACAAAGGTTTTCGATATTCTGGAATGAGAAATCATCATTTGTCTAGAGGACTCTAGAAAGGAAGAAGATGAATCCTTTACAACTAAACTCAGACACATATCACAGTTTCACAAGATAGCGGCATGGGTGAGGCTCATGCTGTATAACGACATGATAAGTTGGGATTTGGAGAATGTTGACATCTAGACCAGGAGTATCATCAACCACCAAAAGGTTATTGTTGTCTCTTTCCGACCAGAACATATGCAAGTAATCTACAAACTCTCCCCCAACCCTAAATATACATACAATGTTGCATTCATTCTGGAGTTCGAGCGAAGGGAATGTGTCCAGTATGCCATGAGTGGTCATGATATAATCAAGACCTGTTGGGGACACCCAGAGTAGTTCATAACCTATTCTCATGATCTGTATGCCACAACATCTCTGGACACTCACATGGTGTATGTATCTATGATTCTATGTTGATTGTTCAGGAAGAAGGGCCCTACGCATTTCTGAGTGGAATGGGTACCTATCATGAATGACGTAACAGAGGGCTATACTTTCAATTGGGCCAAGATGTTTTTAGATAACTTGGTCAAGGAAATTGTCGATTATAAAACAACGAATTCAAAGGGACGACCTACCCATTTTTACATTTCAGAATATATCATGGATTCCATTTGTTACATGACTCCTTTCCCCTTGATGAACTGGAATTGGACCCCGGATAGTGCAGAGCCCATCCATTTTTATCACTCAAAGTTGTGGGAGGAAGATAAATATTTATTTTATGAAATATTCCACAATGTCATAATACATGTTCATATAGTCCTATATGTTCACCCACCTCCTTGAATTTCAGACAGTATTATGGGAAACTTGGGAAATCTCACAGATTGGTTCATGGAGGAGAATTTATCCTACATCAAGGTTTTTGGTTCCTCGATTCCTCCTAATGCTCTCCCACAATTATTTCCCGATAGACTGGTATGCAGAGAAGTGACGTACCAAATAGTGACAGGAGGCATTAGCAAGGAGCTAAAAGAAACACAGAAAAAGGCATGGTCGACTTTCCCTATTCAGGTTTTCATGTTTCATTAATGGATTTTGGTCATTCCAAAGTGGAAGTTGTGGCTTTAGAGGATGTCAAATTTCTTGAAATTGAGTTCAAAAGACACGACCCACTTAAGATAGTGGGAAACCACATGGCCCAATTCAATATGAAGGGATATTTGCATGAGAACTCCCCATATGAGGAAATATTTAGGGGAGTTAGATCTTATGAGGAGGTTCTGGACAGATTCCAAACCTTGCCCTTGGATCAACAGGTTGGTTTTCTTAGTTTTCAAAGTCACAGGAGAAACAGTCTACAAAATTTCCTACAATGAGATTCGATAGCCACTCTTCCTTCACAAGAAGCCATCCCTACAGGTTCTGAACGAGGTCACTCTGGTAAACACAAATTTGAAGAAACCCCAAAGAGCTCATTCATAAAGCAGGGACAAGAGGTACCTCCTTCGACACTAGCCACTCCTGCTATCACCTCAAATACAACAGAGAAACAACATTCCATAGAGATTTCTACTCCCATTACATCGCTAAACCCTCTATAGTCCACCTTCGAAAATCCTAATTCTGAAATTATTTTTGTAAGTGATCTTACTCCCATCTCACCCAAAGAGATGCCTCCTTCGGATTTATTTTTTAGTAATAAACTGAAGGTCGTTAAGAAAAGAGAATCACACTAGAAAGATGGAGTGATAGTTAAAAGGTAGAGAATGGTGTATGATGGGAATGACCGAGACGATACATAATTTCCAAAAGAAGTTGCATGTTTGTTAGCTTCTTTTTCCACTGCCAATCAATGGTTTGTGGACAATTTGGCCAAACAACTGCAAGAGAAGTGTATGTTGGTAGAACAATTACAAAAGAAGATATACACCGCTAAACATACTTTCTGGGATAGAATGAGTCAAGACTTCGAGCAAATCAGGGCTAATGATTGACATCAAATTCAATAGCTCCAGGCTAATCTTGATGAGATCCATTAGATTTCACAAATAAACCAGGGTCTAATCACTCAATGTGATGAATTGATAAGACACCTCCAAACTATATTGAAGGTGATCGAAGGTTCCTCTGTAGACATTTTGACCTTCCAAATTCAAGCGTTGGAAATAAATGAGAAATTGGAAGTTTCCCAACAAGACCTCTTTTTGAAGATATATGCTATTCAAAAGTGATACTAGGTAGTGGATATTTCTTTGAAGGACATCTACATCAAATAAAGAGAGGCCCGCTCGACCATAGTTAAGTTTCAAGAGGCCATTGTACTGGTACAAAAAGATCACGTCCCTGATTTTCCTTTGCTCTCCCCGTGTGAACAATTAAGAGGTGATATGGATCTAAAGGTCTGGGAGACAAATATGGTGGAAAGAAAAAGATTTTCCAGAGAAGTAAAAGAGGATTTCCTAGAAGCGTTGTCTTCATTTGACAAAGGAATAATTGACCTTAAGAGAAGTGATATAAAAAACTCTCTGGGGAAAATTGATATAGAAATGAACCAGCATAACTCCATAAAGATCAAAGAGGAAACTCTTGCAGCCATTCAGAAAATGAGCCAGATTGATCTTCTTAAAATCAATAAGTGGTTAGTGAACCTAAGATTTCAATTACATGCCACAACTCAAGAAGTGAAAAGAATCCAAGAAAGGCTACCTCAAGTAGAAAGGAAATTATTCACTTTTGAGGTGAAAGAAACAATTGAGACTTCAAGGTTGGTAGTGAAATTTATGAATAGATTCCATAAGTGTATTGACCATAGAAAAACAAATATAGCTGGAAGAAGGTAGAAAAATATACACATTCTTTTCTCCTTTTCACCCTCCTTATCTTCTATTTTCAAACAATCATCTGTCTTGTTCACTCTCATTCTAAACTCCCTCTTACCTCCATTTCATTATCATTATTTCCATGGATGGTTACTTTTCCTATGTCTGTTATCCATTCCTTGATGAGACATGAAAATTTATCCATCGGATTATCCTTATCCCTCAAAATAAACGTTTCTCCTAGTAGGTTAAGAGACAAAAGAAAATGCCAGCAAAGCTCATCAAATTTTACACATTGTTGTCTTATTTCAGATATATGTTATTTTAATTAAATATTGTAAGAAGTCCAACCATTTTGAGTTGTGACATATTTTTTATAAGTACATAGATTCAAGATATATTCAAGGTGGCTTGTTGTCGGATGTAATAGAGAAAACTCTCATTTTTGAGTCTTAATATAAGTGCAGACAAAGATTCCAAATTCTGTTCAGTTTCAGTTATGTGCTTCTTATGTATTTCTACATCTCCAATTTTTTTTATGTAATTCCTTAATAAGATATTGATTGCAATTTAGTATCACAACTATTGTAATCACATTATATCATCAATTCATTAAGTAAGCAATTTTTCCTCTATATTTACTGTAGGTAATACAAGACCTACAAGCTATTTGAATCACTGCATCTCATATCTTGTTGAAGGGTGTAGTCTTTTCTTTCTTCTATTGAAAACAAGGTGAGACTCATCTACCATTGATTCCTATATTTTTTTAACGGTTTTGCAAGTTTCTCCCACACAATTTGATATCATAACTCTGACTCAGAAAATGAAATACGACCTATGTACTGTCCTATTATTAATTTCATTTAAGGATCATTTCTTATATAAGTAAATGTAGAAAAAACACTCTTTTAAAACATTCTCTTTAAAATTTATTGATGCCTGACATTACTCTTTGAGCCTTAAGTTTAATCTCATGAACAACATCTTTTTGGCATCGTGGTTAGGGATGAAGAAACGAAGTTATTTTCCATGAGAAAATGGCAAGGTAAGTTTCTATATTTGATGGTGAACAAAGATTGAATACATAAGTAAGGCTAATTTTTATATTTCACTTGGCAACTCCGCCATAGACAAAAATTGCATTTTGTCGAAAGAATACCAGAAACTATCAAGAAAATAAGCATACCACACCAGTGTCAGATGTTGAAAAGTTGTTAAAACCAAAGGGATACCTCAAACAAACTATTGTATCAATAGGTAAAGTTTATCAACCCAAAGTTACACAAGTTAATGCTAAGGTTCCAATTGAAGAACTAATCCCTAAATAAATTTATAAACAAATCCATTATGTAGAGACATCAACTAGTTAACCCGAGGCTAAATTTGAAGCTCCAAAGGTAATTGTTCCCGAGATAAAAGTTGAGATTGATTTAACAGATACTTTTACCAATGAGAATAAAGAACCCCATTCAATACATGTCACCATTGACACTCTGTTGGGTATACTCTCTTCCAAATTGAAGGTTTCAATTTCTTGAAACTCTGAAGAATATATTTTATACCCTGATTCACCCCCTATTGGTTCTCCTATATATACATCTTGTAAGTATGAGGAAACCAATCCACATTTCCCTTTTCCTCATCTTTTAGATTTTCCATCTCCTAATGACATTTTTATAGAACTTCCTTCTCCACATCCCAAAGTAGTCGAAAGGTTACCACTTCAATTCCTCGAAGTTTTTGTGAATCCCCTATTTATCCCCTGAAGTTCATCTCCTAGACTTCCAATGGGTGGTGCTAGTGGCATTAGAGGCAGAGGAGAAGGTAGACAAGGTCAAGGATAGGCTCCACCTCCTAGAATATTTTCCAAGGTAGTTGCTAGGTATGCTCTCTTGGTCCTCTCTACTGTCCTTCATGATTTTCCCAAAAATTATATGAAAAACCTACCAAAATTTATGGGGGAAGGAGATTTAAACACAACTGAACACATAGCCTTTTTTTTATTAGTTTGTTGATATCCTTGGCATCAAACACAAAGATGTTTACTCAAGGATGTTATCACAAACCTTCGAAGGACAAGTGAGAACCTGGTTCTGAGGACTCTTGGTAGGTTCTATACGGTCATATGACGATCTAGAAAATGCCTTTCTAAGACAATGGGGAGAGAAGAAGGACCATCTCTATTATTTGACTAAATTCGGGGCTTTAAGAAAAAATAATTATGAATCAGTTCTTTAATGTACTCAGAGGTTTAACAAACTATACAACAAAATCCTAGCTGAAATCAAACCCTCTCAACCTACAACAAAGGTAAATTTTGCAGGGGCTTTTGAACCTGCCTTTGTCCTCCTCTTAAGAGAAGGAAGATCTTCCACTCTAAGAGAAATGCAAGATGATGCCATAGAAATGGAATCTAATATGATGCCATCCGGTAAATTAAAAAATAAGTTTGAGATGGGAACCAAAGAACCTAGGCGTTTCAAACAAAAAGTGGGACCCTTTGGATCTGGGAGGTTCGTAGAAGAAAATATGGATGAGATGGCCAAAATAATTAAACATTTATCAAACAATATATCTAGGATGGAATTATATCAAGACAAACCTGATACTTACGTTAGGAATCAATTCAATACAGACGCTAATCCTTAGATAAAGTAGAGACAAATAAAATGTCAAGATCAAAAGATCCAAGCCCCTTTTAAAACTGAAAATTTTATGCAGAGGGATGACATGCAACATTATGAGGAGTTAGAAAAAGATATGAACAACCTTAGTGATGGCGATCTCAAGCCTCATTTAACCAGACATGAATATGAGAAGTCTTTAGATCTAGAATACCTGTTTAATAATGAGGAAAGTATTAATAGTATGGGAGAGTCTGCCTATCAAGGGCTCGTTGACTCTATAATGGTTGAACTCAAACAAAAGTACGATTTAAGGCCTAGAGAAAAAAATCCTATGAATGTTCCACCGAAAAATATTTTGTGACAAAATAAAATGAATGACGCAACAATTACTAAACCGCTAACTGAAACACAAGTTGCTCAAACAAAACCAGTTGAAACAAGAGGAATGCAAACTAAAAAAACAAAAAATATAGAAGCAGAAGTTCCAACCAGAGAAATCGAAAAAGAAATCCGAGGTTTTAGTTTAGAAAATGAACTTAATAATATTAAAATCCCCATGCCCCTAGTTGAACTTGCAAAAAATCTGATTTATAAAAATAAAATTGCTAAAATGATAATTTTTTCTGATGTTGAACGTGACACAGATGTTATCAATCTACAAGACAAAAGACCTACGATCATGTTTGGTCTGCACATCGAAAACACTAAGGATTTTGTTGCTCCATTTTATATTACACTAACTGTTCACGACCATTTACTCCATAACTACATGTTAGAATCTGGGGCCTCACATAATTTAATGCCTAAAATTATCATAGAGAAATTGGGCCTCGAAATTACTAGACCTTATCAAGATTTGTACTCGTTTGATTCCATAAAAGTTAAGTGTATTGGCATGATTAAGGATCTGGTAGTAAATATTGCTCAGATCCCTGTAAAAAGTATCCTTATGGATGTGGTCATTGTTGATTTCCTTGCCAAGTATGGTGTTATTCTATCCATTTCTTGGGGCGCCAAATTGGGAGGATCAGTTCAGCTGGATATTACTTACGCTATGATCCCAATTTTCGGTGGACAATTCATGCGAATGTAAAGAGAAACTAGACTAGCGTATACTGTAAGTGACCCAAAAAAACCTAATAATTACCCAGTCTATGTTCTTGATAAGGACTTAGGAAATTTTATATTATCTATAGATGATGATTTCAAAGAATGTACAGAAAAAGAAAATAAAAATATAGAAAAAATAAAGAAAAATGTAAATAGTAGAGAAGGAATGTGAATTTTTTTTTGATGCTGCTTCATCCTATGAAGGAGTAGGGGATGTAGTGTTATTTGTAGCGCTAGGAGATGATTACATTATTCCCTTCTCATATAGATTATAGTGGGAGATTGATTATACAAATAATGTTTGTGAATATGAGGCTCTAGTCTTAGGATTGGAAGCCGCTAGGAAGTTAAAAATTGAACATCTGATAGTTTATGGTAATGCAAAGCTCATTGTGAAACAAATAAAACAACAATATCAAGCCAAGCATCAAAGGGTCATACACAAATTTCACCTAGGATTTGATAGAGAATTTATTCTCATCCTTTAACATTCACTCCATTCCTAGAATGGAAAATCAACAGGCTAATTCTTTATCCAAAGTTGTTGCTACCTTTGTACCACCTATTATCCTAAAACTGAAATATCACATCGAATTGAGACACAGGCCTTCGATCCTGAACAAGTTTCGTCAATGGCAATTCTTTGAAGACGAAGAAAAAATTAAATAGTTCTTGGAGATGATTGATGAGTTTTCTCAAACTCACATAGATCAGGAAAACCAGAATGATCCTACATGGATTATGCAAGAAGAGGAGAACCAAGAAAAATTCCAAGACAAGATCACAAACCACCATATGCTCATGCTTAAGAACAATCAGATTCCTAGAGGCCTGATCCCCTTAGAACAATTGTTTAACCAGGATGACATACCTTCAAAGTATACCTTACGTCCCCAACCCTAAGAAGTTGAAGACTATAATGTAGGAACTAATGAAGATTTGAAGATGGTCAAGATATCAAATTACCTCTTGACCCAAATGAAAGGTAATTATGTTGAGTTGCTTAGAAAGTACAAGGTTGTTTTTTCTTGGTCTTATGATGATCTGAAAACTTATGATACATCTGTCATTGAACACAATATTCCTTTAAAACATGACATCAAACCTTTCAGGTAGAAACTTAGGTAGATAAACTCAATCCTCCTACCAGTGATATAAAGGGAAGTCAAGAAACTTCTCAATGAAAAAATTAGCATTCCACTCAGGTATTCTGAATGGGTAGCGAATTTAGTCCCTGTCAAAAAGAAAAATTGTGAAATAAGGCTCTGTGTAGATTTCCGAAACCTAAAACGGTCGTCCGTCAAAGACAACTACGCACTCTCAAAAATGGATCATCTTCTAGAAAAGGTAGTTGGTGCTAACAGAATGTCCATGATTGATGGTTTTTTTGGATACAATCAAATCTCTATCCATGAAGACGATAGAGAAAAGACTGGATTTACCACTGCATTTACCAATGAAGTCCATTTGGTTTGATGAATGCAGGGGATAGTTTCCAAAGGGTGATGGAAATTGAATTCATCGGTGAGAAAGAAAAATTTGTTGTTTTTTTTTGTTTGTTAATTTGTGCAGGACCTGTTGGCTACGCGATTAACCTGTGTCTTGAGAAACCGCGACTCAGGGGCATCTAAGCCGTCAAAATCACCCGGGGATCGTACCCGGCCTGAGCCACACCAACCCTTAACATGGTTGGATTTTTTTTCCCCGCAGGTTTCGAACCGGTGACTTTAACATCACGAAGTGGCTTAACAACACACTCCGTCACCGACTGTCCTACACCTCGGGGACAAGAAAAAAATGTTGTTATTTATCTTGATGATTTGACATTTTTTTCTAACTCTGATGCAGAACATTTGCTACACCTCAAGAAGACTTTCGAAAAATGCAGAAAGTTTGGTTTGTCTCTTAATCCTAAGAAATCACATTTCTCTATGCAAGAAGGTAAGCTCTTGGGTCATATAGTTTCAAAAGCAGGAATCAAGGTTGACCCAAAATGAGTAGAGGCTATGGAAACAATTAATGTTCCTAGGAAAAGAAAATAAATTCAATCTTTTTTAGGAGAGATAAACTTTTTGAGAAGATTCATTCCCAATTTTGCTGAAATAATTAAAATGATTACAGATATGTTGAAGAAAGACAACGAAGTGAAATGGAACATAGAAGATAAAGTATCATTTGAGTACATCAAGAAGGCCATAGGAGAAGCATCGGTGTTAGAAAATCCAAACTATATAAAGGAATTCTTGATCTTTTTGTTCACTTCCGAACATACTGTTGCAGCGGTACTCTTACAAAAGAATGAGGAAGGATTCGAGCAACCAATATATTTCTTCCGAAAAATCATTAGGGATGAAGAGTTAAGGTACGATATACTTGAGAAGAAAGCATATGCAATGGTGAAGGCTCTCAAGGATTTCAGGACATATGTGTTGCATTGCAAAATAATCACTTACGTTCCAACAATCATTGTTAAAGACATCTTGGTTCAACCAAACAATGATGGAAAGAGAGGTTGGTGGTTAGCTAAAATTAAAGAATTCAATCTAGAAATAAAGCCAACCAAACTAGTCGAAGGTCAAGTCCCAACGAAACTGTTAGCCGAATCGAATTTCAGGGCACTCGGGATAAATCACCAGGAATCACATGGTTATCTCCTGGATATAGAGGAGCTTGATGATAAAACACCTACGATTCAGATTGAAGATAAGTTTTCTTCCTCTACTTGGTATTGAGATATTTTTTCATACCTCCTTACCCTTTAGTGCCTGAATGACATGACTCTGTCCAAAGAAAGAACTTTGAAGTTGCACGTAATTAAATATTTTATTATTGATGGCCAACTATACTGGAAGGATCCTATAGGTGTATTTTTATGTTTCTTAACATAACCTGAAACAAAAGGCGTCATAAATGAATTTCATGAAGGAGTGTGTGCAGGACACCACGCTTGGAGGGAAATGACCTACAAGATTTTAAGAGTTGGATATTATTGACCAAAGTTATTTACTGATGCGAATACGAAGGTCAGAACCTGAAACTCTTGCCAATTGTTCTTTGGTAAGAAAAATATCCCTGCACTGCCTTTAATCCGAGTCAAAGAAGAATCTCCCCTTCAATAATGGGGTCTAGATTTCATCGAAGAAATCCATCCGCAGTCAAGCACCCAAAATAATTGGATTTTAACCACTACCAATTACTTCACGAAGTGGGTCAAATTCATTCCAACTTGGAATGCTACAAATTCGGTGGTAATAAACTTCTTGGAAGAGAACATCCTATCGAGATTAGGTTGTCCTCGAAAAATAGTCACTGAAAACACCCAAGCTTTCAAATCTATGGCAATGGTCAATTTCTTCCAAAAATACAACATTGTGGTAGGATATTCTACAACCTATTATCCTCAAGGGAATGGGTTGGTTGAATCATCCAACAAGATCCTGATGACTATAATAAAAATAGTGTTGACAAAAAATAATAAGGCTTGGCACTTTTACTTGAAGTATTCCTTATGGGCGAATCAAATCGGCACCAATAAATCAATAGTATGTCCCCTTTTCAAATGGTTTATGGTACTAACATTTTCCTTCCTATCAATATCTCTCTTCCTATGATGAATCTCTGGTAGGATGAACATGAAGAGATAAATGACATTACAAGAAGGATAAATCAAATAATTGAAGTCTAGCAAAATAGGGCCGAAGTAGATGACACACTTCAAAAGTACCAAGATAACATGAAGGCCCTCTTTGATAAAAAAGATAAAGACAAGGAGCTTCTCCCTGGCGATCTAGTTTTGAAGTGGGATGCTAGAAAATAAGATGCAGGGAAACATGGAAAGTTCGACCATCTTTGGTTTGGACCATTCAAGATTGCAGCTGCTGAAGGGAAAAATTCCTTCTTACTGGAAAACCTCAACGGAAAAATTCTTGATGCTCCTATCAATGGGCGTTACCTAAAACATTTTATGCAATATTCATATTTCAAATTCCCATTGTACATACAGGTTTAGATTGATGTTGTTTTCTGTTTCAATTTGTAGTTTTATTTTCCTTTTCCAAACTATCCAAATTTTACATTTTTTTGTAAATAAACCAAGTTTACTTGATATCATGAAAGAAAAATACAAAACCATATGTACCACATGCCATTTCTATTTTGCGGAATTTTCTTACATTTCCCATTTTTGTTCCCATGTAGAATACTTACTGTCAGTTGAGAGATAAGGATGTATCAGAATCCAACACTCAGTTTTCAAAACATTTTCTTTCTCTCAAAATAGGTGACAAATTAATGATTTTCTTGATTGAAAATACAAAGAAAATATGAGGTATGAAGTCTTGCCCCACTAGTCCAAACTTAAATTTTAAATAAATCTTATTGGATGTAAAGGGGGTTTTAGTCATATAGATATTGTCACATGTTCAGAGATCAGAAAAGTATGAATATTGCAGATTAATTCTAAATCCTTCTCTGAATAAAATGAAAACAAAATAAATAAATAAATAAAATAAGAAATAAAATAAGAATAAAAAGGTATTGAAAGGAAGTTAGAGAATCAGTAAACAAACTTGTGTGGGAATGAGATTCTTTTGCATCAGACCCTCTGAGTCTTCTTTCTATTTTATTTTTCCTATCCATGATATTTTATTCTCTTCTGATTTCCACTACCTTTCCTTAGTCTTCATAGAAACAAAGAATTTTAACTTGACTCTAAAAACTTAAAAACATATCTTCAAAACAAGATTAGGCAAAAATATTTATGTTCCTTTGATTTTAACTAAAAGAAAGTATGTCTAGGCTAATCTTGATAAACTTATCTTTTCTATCTGGTTTTAAGATGACTAATTTTCTCAACGTTGATCCCTGAACTTTGAAATAGCTATAAAATATTCCCTATAGGCGAAGGTGTATTGAAGATTGGAAGAAAATTAGTTTCAAAGCATGCTTAAAAAATTATGACAAACCTTCCTTTTAAAAAATAAAAAATAAAAAAATTCAAGTAGATATCATCCCTTGTATGATTTACCCCACTTAAAAATATTTAAAATATAAGACAGATGTTGAAGGGAAATTCATAATCCGATTTCCCCCATCTAGTCCAAGACAAATGGTGAAAGGAAATTTCAAATTCGTTTTCCCCCATTTTGTCCAAAAAGAGATGATGAAAGGAAATTCATGTAATGATTTCCCTCATCTCAGCAAAATGAAAGAGTGCTAATTGAAGTGGCGAAAGGAAATTCAATGGGAGAAGTAGATAACCTCACCGGGGTACCGAAGAAGCTCACTGACAGTGAAGCAATGTATATGATATATGTATGTTTTTCATACAAATCTACATGACATACTCTGACATCTTGTTCTCTTTCCGATAATATTTACATTTTGAACCAACGAGGGATTCCCTAAATAAATTGTTACATCTACTCAACCTTGATGTGAACGAATTCGGTCAAATTTTGATATTTCGGTTAAGGTCATTTTGATTATCTTGAACAAATCCCAACTCGGTTTCAGGAAATGAGAATTTTAAATAGCCTAACTTGAGATCGATAGTTGGGGATGTTTTGAAGGTTTTATGAGGTT
This sequence comes from Picea engelmannii, assembly GCA_009831015.1. Lineage (NCBI taxonomy): Eukaryota > Viridiplantae > Streptophyta > Pinopsida > Pinales > Pinaceae > Picea > Picea engelmannii. Next base: position 1,639,746 of record ML776762.1, on the reverse strand, counting down.
TGGTTGAAGTTCATTTTTTTCTCCGTATGATTAACTCCTCCAGGTGTTTCCTAGAAATGCAATAATGCCTCCATTTTCCCAATAAAGGCACTTGGTCTACTGTTCTTCCGCGTCTCACAGGGAGACGTGATCTCCATATGGAGCCTATGTTGGAACACATACCATTCTAAACTTTTGAGCTTTATTGTAGTGTCCCCAAGGCCGAGCCCCGTTGCAAATCATGATATATGAAATGAATTGTAAACATGTTCTATAGGCTGGTGAGGTAAGTTTTGTATAAGATGGTAGGCTTATGTGTTTTTTAGGCCAAGGAGCCTAAGTGTTGAAGGCCTGGAGCCTGATGATGTACTTGTATGTATGCATAATGATTAATAAAATATAAACACCGCCGTGTGCAGACCGACCACGATGAATGAGTGAAGGGGGACTGAGCGTCCACAGAGAGGGCAAGGGATTAGGGGCTGGAAGGTGGAAAAGGGGCTACGTGTTGAGCCTAGGGGCTAAGCCTAGGGGGCTTAATCCTGGGAATAATATTTTAATATTATTTCCCAAACTACATGTGTATTTTATTTTATCCTATGTTCCTGGAAAAGGAAAATGTGAAAAAGGGATGAATGTTATGGGAACGCATGCATTTCCCAGGGTGACAAGTGTCAACCCTGGTGCATGCAAATATAATAGCCGAGATGAAACGTGGGAGGAGGGATCTTAGCCATTCTACCCGACCGTCTGAGCATGAATCCGTTGGACCTCTGCAAGAATACCCTCGTACAATTCCATGATTGTTGAACCTGTTTGGAAGGAGCGTGTCTGTTTTTCCCAATTGACTGTGGCGGCCACGCAGTGCTGGACTGCGCGTGGCATACTAGCTAGAGTAAGCTTGTGTTTAACTTGTGTATGACCTCTCTTCTGGTGAGGGAGGCGATTGTGGTTGGAAGAGGTAGGTTGTCAGGCCTATGAGCAACTCTTTCTAGGTGAAAGCGTTTGCTGGGAAGTGGGTTCTTCCAGAGAGTGCCCAGCACCAGCTACGGGCTCTGAGACTTCCTGATCCAACCTGTTTCCGAAACCCAGAGAGGGAGGTTAGCACCGATGGACTGTGCATGTGAAGGTGTATACTCCCGGGCATAACAAGGATGTGGGGAATGAGAGTCTGGTAGTAGTGGGCGTAAGATGGCATCTTTGGGAAGAATCCTTCCAGATATTTCTGTGTTGTTTTCCTTGTAACCTCAGCCTAGCCTAGGATTCCTTGCCTTGGGGTGGAGCTCAGTGCCAGCTCGGGGGTGATCCACTGTTGAGACGATGAAAAGTGTGGTCTAAGGCTGGGAGGTTCGTGGAAGGCCTGCACTTGGTTTGTGGATTTCACCACTGTTACAAGATAAGTATCTAACTATGTTCTTATCACATTTTGCATGACTGTGCTACATAAATTATCATGATTCCGCTGTGTATATGAATTACTATTAAATGCTATTCATTGTTTGATCATAGCAGTAAGATTATATGTTTTACTCAGAGTTAAATGTATTTCTTTACTTGAATGCATGTGATTATATAATGTCTGTATGAATTATGTAAAAGTGCGTGTACAGTTTGTTACTTAGTGCGTTATAAGCTCTGGTTATAGCAAAAAGGTACACTACAAATTGGTATCAGAGCAAAGGTTTCGACGTTGATCCTAGATGGGCCAGTGGAGTGGTCATTGGACCAATAATGTGAAGGGAATTGGGCCTAGAATGGCCAATTTCGGACCTTGGTTTGTTCCAGTTTGTCCAGTAGTTGCTTGACTGCGCTTACGAGCTCAGGAGGTTTAGCAGTGCAGTGAAACCGCAGTCGGTGTGGTCTATGGCCACGGGGAGACAGGTCTCTACACCAATGGTGTTATAACCTTAGAATCTGTTCGAGAGGGAAGGCGAGCCCTCGTGACCGTCGGATTTGGAAAAATGTGCATAAGGATTAAAATTCCTTTGGAAATGGCACAGGAGTGTGGAAATCGCGATACGCGAAATCCTGAATTGGTTAGGAACCGTCTGAGCTGCCAGATCTTGACCGGAAAAACCCGACAACCGTTGGATCTGTCGGGAGGTGTTTGAAGGTTAAAACCTCAGTGATTAAAGGCGAAAGCCGAGATAGATCTAGATCGTTCGAAAGACGGAGGACACGTGTCGTGAGATTTCCATTTCGGGAAATCAGGAATCGCGATATTGGGAGTCCTGGTAACAAGGGATTAGGACTTTCCATGATGGAAACCCTGGAATAGTCATGGACCGTCCGATTGAGATGGCCACGTGTTGTGAGACTACCCGTTTCGAGGATCGAGGATTCATAAGTTTCGATGACAAGAACTCGAACTTTCATCATGATAAATCTCGACCATACTATCGAGACATCAACATGTGACTAAGTTTCGATGAACGGACGAGATTCCTTCAGGAAATATCAAGGTCTGTAAAGACCGTTCGATGTGAGAAAGATCTGATCGTTGGATTTACGTGTGGAATTTCATATCGGGTATTGGGTGTTGGAAATCCCGACATCACTAAAACATGAATCACGAAATCGTGAAATGCGATATCCTGACGGACAAAAGAACCATGTGGGGGCCACAGGATCTGAGAGGTGAATAGGTGGCACGCCATTTCAAATTTTCATGGCGAGAGGTCCCGAAAATTTATGCATTTAGGATTTGCGATGTTGCGAACTCCGAAAAGTTGATGGAGAGAGGGACCGTTGAATAGTCAATCGGCACCATCGGGAAAGGACCGACAGGAATTTGTTGATCGGTGTTTGGATCATCAGGATATCGGGGATCCTGGTGACAAAGTGGTTATGTATTTTGGAATCACGAACCGTGAAATCCCGATAAGTGGGGGCCAGCTGTCAGCCAGTCGGGATTCAGAGAATCATGAATCGTGGGGACAAGAAGTCCATGCATTGTGAAACTCCGAACTCCGAAACCCTGACGAGAGGTTTGACTAAAGTCATGGGGTAGAGGTCACGTGGACCAGGAGCTAATCCAGGAGGGATAACGTGTGAAGGGGTGCGTCGAGATTCGGAGAATCGTGAATCCTGAGGACATGTGCATTTGGACATGGGAAGTCCGAAACTCCGATAGGAGGTATGACTGTGGTCATATAAGGGGAGATCATGTGAACCTCGAATCTAGCCTGGAGAGTTAAACATGAGTTCTCCAGAACCGAAACCTTGAAACCCGAAGTTATGAAATCCCGAAGTTCCGAAAATGAAAGCTTCAAAAACACGAAAATGGCAGAGCCGAACGAGAAGCTCAGAAAACTCATTTGGAATCGAAATGTCTTTTGTTCTTGTTGGTATTAGTTATAAATGCTGAAGATTGTTCATGAAGTTTTGATGGCCTGACAAACTTCGAATTTAATTGCACAGTGTGTGTAGATTTCAACAGAGGTCAGTACCCCAGTAAACAACGCCAAGTATGGAGTGGGGAAAGGTGCAGATTAACCCTTAAATAGAAGACGAACAGGAAGGAAAGGATGTTAACCTGGGAATCGAAGGATAGATTTCCAACGGGCACATAAAAGAAAAGGATAAGGAAGGACACATAATGAAAATCCTTGAAGGATTTCGAAGAGAGGCCAAGGCTCGCCGAGATGATAGCCGAAAGCTCATGAAAGTCAGGGACCGACAGGGTGCATTAAACTTAAAATTTTTGAAGAGTCTGGAAAGAATAGAGAAGAAACTCGAGAAAGGAAGAGACTCAAGTACGACGGAGAGTCGCAGAACCCATGTGAGAAGAAGTAGGTTGAGGAGTAGTAGCCGACATCTTAGTCGCTCCCAAAGGCATTCTGATAGTAAGACACACAGTAGTTCAAGCCCATCCCCTACCAGAAAACATCGAAAATCTGGAAGGGAGGAATTGAAAGGAGAGATGAACAAGATTAATCTTCCAACATTCGATGGAGAACATAAGAAGGAGGAAGACGCCGAGACATGGTTGCTTGGCATGAATAAATACTTCCAATTGCAGAGTTATTTTTCCCATGCAGAAGGAAGAATTGCAATGTACCAACTGAAAGGAAAAGCATCCATGTGGTGGGATCAGTTTGTGCAGGTGTAGCACATCAGAGAGAAAGAGGTCACTTGGAAGGAATTTAAGAGGTATTTCGAGAAGAAATACCTGACTAAAAGATACTATGACATAAAGATGAAGGAGTTCTTCGAACTCAAGTTGGGCAGTATGACCATCAATGAGTATGAACGAAATTTTCTGGAACTACTGAAGTATGTTCCATTCATCAAGGACAAAGCTGTTAAAATTCAGAGTATCTGAGTGGACTTCCACCTTCCATTGGTGACAAGATTCAATACGATGATCCTAAGACTATGAAAGAAACAATAAGAAGGGAAAAATGATTATACGAACAACAAAGAGAAAAGCCTACCTTTCAGAAGGCTTGGGATGACCAGAAGAGGTTTAAGAAAGAACAGAGGCAGAAGGGACACAAGCCTTCCTTTTTCCGAAACAGTCATCAGGGACTACCATTGTTTAGAGAGCCGAGAAGGACTGAAGAGGGAGAACAAAGACAGATACTGACACCCATTCGGTGTTGGGTCCGTCAAGGAAACCAAAAGTACAGAGATTGTCCCCATAAAAATGGTAAGGCGAGAACTGTACATACTGTTCAGCAAGCTGAAATAGTGGAGGATATGGGCAGCAGAATGCAACATAATGTAGCCTTGGACAATAAGAAAGCAGAATTTCAATTGCACATGATTGAATTGGAAGGTATGATCAACAACCGACCACTTGTTATTTTAATTGATTCAGGGGATAGCCATAGTTATGTAGATCCTAGAGTGGTGGAAAGTTTGCATCTAACGAAGAGAAAACATGAGAAGTCTTGGTTAGTGAAGTTAGCCACAGGGACCAAGAGGAAGGTCACTGAATTGGTTAAGTCCTGTTCAGTGGACATGAAAGGAATGAGCACTAAGGCTGAATTGAATATTCTGCCTTTAGGCTCATATGATTTCTTAATTAGGATGGACTGGTTGGACCAGCACCATGCCCTTCTAGATTTCCACAACAAGAGGTTCGCATGCCTAAACGAAGAGGGAAATTAGGTAACAGTCCAAGGAATTCCCAGAGCTGTGGCTGTGAGGGAAATCTTAGCCATGCAGCTGAAGAAATGTTACCGAAAAGGATGTCAATTATTTGCAGCCTAGGTGGAAGAAGTATTCCAAGATGTGGTCTCAAATTTGGAAAACCATAAGGTACTCAAAGAATTTAAAGACATATTTTAGGAGGTGCCTGGACTACCTCCGAAGAGGGACATCGATTTTTCTATAAATATGATGCCTGGATCAGCTCCATTCTTGAAGGCTCCTTATAGATTGAGTACACCAGAGCTGAAAGAGTTGCAATTGCAGCTCGAAGAGCTACTAAAGAAAGGTTACATTCATCCCAGCGTGTCACCGTGGGGAGCCCTAGTCCTATTCGTGAAGAAGAAAGATGGGACATTGAGGCTGTGCATTGACTTTCGACAGTTGAATAAAGTCACTGTCAAGAACAAGTATCCTCTGCCGAGGATTGATGATCGTTTCGATCAATTGAAGGATGCGAAAATATTTTCGAAAATAGATCTCCGATCTGGATATCACCAAGTGAGAATAAGGGATGAGGACATCAACAAGACCACCTTCAGAACAAGGTACGGTCATTATGAGTTTACAGTGATTCCGTTTGGATTGTCCAACGCGCCTGCTATCTTTATGTGCTTAATGAATGGAGTGTTCAGAAATTATCTGGACAAGTTTGTCATAGTATTCTTGGACGATATCTTGGTGTATTCCAAGATAGAGGAAGAACACGAACAAGATCTTAGAATGGTGCTGCAGGTGTTGAGAGAACACCAGCTGTACGCAAAACTGAGCAAGTGCTCATTTTTCCAAAAGTAGATCCATTACTTGGGACACATTATATTAGAGGAGGGGATCATTGTGGATCCTGAGAAGGTATAGGCTATTCAAGAATGGTCAGTGCCAAGAAATGTGGCGGAAGTAAGATATCTTATGGGTTTGGTAGGCTATTATAGGAGGTTCATAGCCGGATTCTCAAGGATAGCGCATGGTATCACTTCCTTGCAAAGGAAGGAGAAGAAGTTTCAGTGGACTGATGAATGTGAGAGAAGCTTCCAACAACTGAAGAAACTGCTCACTAGTGCTCCAATCCTGAAGATTGCAGATCCAGACAAGGATTATGTAGTGTGCATAGATGCCTGTAAGGAGGGCCTGGGAGGAGTTCTCAGCCAAGAAGGATTTGTAGTTTGCTATGAATCCTATAAGTTGAAGGAACATGAGAAGAATTATGCCAGTCATGATTTGGAGCTGGCAGCAATCGTTCACGCACTGAGGAAATTGAGACATTACCTCATGGGCAAGAGATTTGAATTAAGAATAGACCACAACGGTATGAAATATTTATTTGATTAGCCAACCTTAAATGCCAGGCAAACTAGATGGCTGGAATTTCTGTGTGAATAGGAATTTGATATTAGGCATATCAAAGGGAAAGAAAATAAGGTGGCTGATGCACTCAGCAGAAAAGTGCACGAATTACATGCTACAACCATTAGCATGTACAGAACTGAGATTAAAGACAGAATTTTTGAAGCTGCAAATGTTGATTTGCAGTACAAAAGACTTGTAGCAAGGCTACAACAGCATGAGAAACCACAAACTAAGGAAAGTTACACCTTGGGAACTGATGGTTTACTTCTGCATAAGAACATAGTATATGTACCCAATGTCCGAGAATTGAAGCTGGCAATTCTAAAAGAGATGCATAACGTGACTTACGCTGGACATCCTGGATATCAAAAGACTGTGGCAGCAGTCAAAAGAGATTATTTTTGGTCGGGTTTGAAGAAAGAAATTGCTGAATACATCGCCAGATGTATGGAGTGCCAAAAGGTTAAGGCTGAGCATAGACACCCAACAGGGTTGTTGCAGTCTTTACCTATTCCTGAGTGGAAATGGGACGTGGTAACAATGGATTTTATCACAGGATTGCCCAGAACAAGCAAGTAGCATGATTCAATCATGGTGGTGGTGGACAAGCTTACTAAATATGCCCATTTTATTCCACTAAAAACCACCCACAGAGCAGAAAATGTTGTTGATATCTTTTTAACAGAAGTTGCACGCTTGCATGGAATTCCTAAGACAAATGTGTCTGATAGGGACCCGAAATTCACTTCGAATTTATGGAAAGGACTGTTCAAAGGATTCAGAATGAATCTAAACTTTAGTACTACGTATCATCCTAAGTATGATGGACAGACATAGAGAGTAAACAGAGTAATAGAAGACATGCTAAGGATGTATGTGATGGATAAACCATCAAGGTGGGAAGACTACCTGCATTTGGTAGAATTCGCCTACAATAATGGGTATCATACATCTCTGAAGATGAGACCATTCGAAGAACTTTATGGAAGAAAGTGCAACACTCCAGTGAGTTGGGATAATCCAGCTGACAGGGTAGTACTTGGACCTGAACTACTCAAAGAGATGGAAGATCAAATGATAAAAATCAAACAGAATCTGAAAGCTGCCCAGGACAGGCAGAAACGTTACGCTGATAGTAACAGAACCCATAGAGAATTCAAAATGGGTGACCATGTTTTCCTAAAAGTGAAAACTAACAGGAGTTCCCTGAAGCTGGGAAGTTGCGCCAAGTTGGCAGCAAGATTTTGTGGGCCATTTGAGATCCTAGAATGGATCAGGCTAGTTGCATACATGCTTGCATTACCTGCATCTATGAATGTACATAATGTGTTTCATGTTTCACTTCTTAAGAAATATGTACCTGATGCTAATCATGTTATCGATTGGACTGTGATTCAGGTGGAACCAGAAGGTGTCTTGCAAGTGCATCATGTGCGCATATTGGACAGGAAAAGCAGACAGCTCCGGAATTGAACTATAGAGCTTGTAAAGGTCCAGTGGACCTGGTACGGTCTTGATGACACGACATGGGAACATGAAGAAGTAATCCAGGCAGAGTACCTGCATCTTTTTGAAAATTTTGAAAGACTTGCAGAGACAGTGTAAGTTGCACTGAGGACAGTGTAAAAATAAGGGGAGGGGGATTGTAGTGTCCCCAAGGCCGAGCCCCGTTGCAAATCATGATATATGAAATGAATTATAAACATGTTCTATAGGCTGGTGAACCAAGTTTTGTATAAGCTGGTAGGCTTATCTGTTTGTTAGGCCAGGGAGCCTAAGTGTTGAAGGCCTGGAGCCTACTGATGTACTTGTATGTATCCAGAATGATTAATAAAATATAAACACCACCGGGTGCAGACCGACCATGATGAATGAGTGAAGGGGGACTGAGAATACACAGAGAGGGCAAGGGATTAGGGGATCAAAGGTGGAAAAGGGGCTAAGTGTTGAGCCTAGGGGCTAAGCCTAGGGGGCTTAAGCCTGGGAATAATATTTTAATATTATTTCCCAAAAGACATGTGTATTTTATTTTATCCTAAGTTCCTGGCAAAGGAAAATGTTCAAAAGGGATGCATGCTATGGGAATGCATGCATTTCCCAGGGTGACAAGTGTCAACCCTGGTTAATGCAAATATAATAGCCGAGATGAACCGTGGGAGGGGGGATCTTCTCCATTCTACCCGACCATCTGAGCGTGAACCCGTCGGACCTCTGCAAGAATACCCTCGTACAATCCCGTGATTGTTGAACCTGTTTGGGAGGCGCGTGTCTGTTTTTCCCAATTGGTTGTGGCGGCCACGTAGTGCTGGACTGTGCACGGCATACTGGCTAGAGTAATGTTGTGATGAGCTTGTGTATGACCTCTCTTCTGGTGAGGGAGGTGACTGTGCTTGGAAGAGGTATGTTGTCAGGCCTGTGAGCAACTCTTTCAAGGTGAAAGAGTTTGTTGGGAAGTGGGTTCTTCCAGAGAGTGCCCAGCACCAGCTACGGGCTCTGAGACTTCCTGATCCGACTTATTGCCGAGACCCAGAGAGGGAGGTTAGCACCGATGGACTGTGCGTGTGAAGGTGTATACTCCTGGGAGGAACAGGCATGTGGGGAATGAGAGTTTGGTAGTAGTGGGCGTAAGATGGCATCTTTGGGAAGAATCCTTCCAGATATTTCTGTGTTGTTTTCCCTGTAACCTCAGCCTAGCCTAGGATTCCTTGCCTTGGGGTGGAGCTCAGTCCCATCTCAGGGGTGATCCACTGTTGAGACGATGAGCAGTGTGGTCTAAGGCTGGGAGGTTCGTGGAAGGCCTGCACTTGGTTGGTGGATTTCACCACTATTACAAGATAAGTATCTAACTATGTTCTTATCACATTTTGCATGACTGTGCTACATAAATTATCATGATTCCCTTGTGTATAGGAATTACTGTTAAATGCTATGGATTGTTTGATCATAGCAGTAAGATTATATGTTTTACTCGGAGTTAAATGTATTTCTTTACTTGAATGCATGTGATTATATAATGTCTGTGTGAATTATGTAAAAGTGCATGTACAGTTTGTTACTTAGTGTGTTATAAGCTCTGGGTATAGCAAAAAGGTACACTACATTTATATTCTTCACCTCATGAAAATATAATCTTTCCCAAAGAAAAGGTAACTTAGAAAATAACTTTCAAGTTTTAAATCAAATTCATTTCTGGTTAATTAGTAATAAGGCACGCATGATATCCATCATTGACGAGTTTCCCTTTTTTATTGAATGACACTAATACCTTCAGAGTTCTGGAGCTTGCTAAATTTTAAAGAGGCAAATCACTAAAGGTCACTTCAGAGCTTCGCGCTTCAGGCGTTTCGATAAGTCTTGACGATAAAAAACTTTGAAACACCGAAACCCAAAGGTATCTACTCTTGAATTTTCCTAAACTTTTTAAAGATGCAAGTCGTAGGACACGTGTGTATTTTGAGTCTTCCCTCAGTTGACACGTGGCACCCATTTGTGAAATTTTTATATGAAGATTCATACGATTCCAAGTAACACGTGGCACCTCCCTTTTTTCGACACGTCATCTAGAATGACGTCATATAACACATCAATACGGAAGATGATCCTTCGAGAATTTAACAAAGAATGAATTGACGAATCACCAAAATATCAAAATGCCGAGGTGTTCAAACATTTATCCTGTATCATATCCTAAAATCTCCGAAGTCGGAATTTTTGAAATGCTTAAAATTGAATATGATCAATTAAGACTTAAGATCGATTACCGGATAATTAATAGCTTCGTAGTTTCAGGTTTCTATAATTCCCTCTCGTGATACATTAAAATTTCCCGATGTCCAAACTTCCGAAACACTTGAAGTTAACACACCTTTTTTAAACATGATTAATTAAGGTTTTAAAGATGATTATTTCAGGATTCAGGAAGTTCCCACTCCGTCACATCCAAAAATCCAAAACATGAACCATCAAAGTGGTTGATGGAATTTATGAGTAATTAAGGATAATGATTCCAACTCGGATTGTGAATCATCAGGTAAAAATTTCCATTAACAATAATAAATTTTCGTCGGTGAAGCTATATGAAAATCAATAAATTTGTTTGAATAAAGCACTTCAATTTTGAATTCATTTTTACCTTCTAGAATTAGCAAGTTCTATCTGTTTGAAAGACTCACGGATTTTCTTTGCAACAAGTAACTTCACTCTGTTTCATTAGAAATTATGGCACCAAGGAAAATGGCGAAGAAGTCTGATGTGGTAGGAGAGGTTTCAAACCCAAACGCGGACGTTCTATTAGACACCACACTATGGGCCACAGACAATGTTAAGACTTGGACACAGGTTTTCGATATTCTAGAATGTGAAATCATCAACTGTTCATAGGACTCTAGCGAGGAAGCAGATGACTCGTTTACAAGAAAACTCAGACACATAGCACAGTCAAAACTACACAAGGTAGCGGCACAACCGAGGCGCGTGCCATATAACGACATGATAAGCTAGGATTTGGAGCATGTTGACATCCATACTAGGAGTATCATCAACCATAAAAAAGTTTTTGTTGGCTCTTTCTAACCAAAACATCTGCAAGTAATGTACAAAATCTACCCCAACCCTAAATATACATACAACTCTGCATTCATTCTGGAGTTCGAGTGAAGGGAATGTGTCCAGTACACCAAGAGTGGTCACGATATAATCATGACCTGGTGGGGACACCCATAGATGTTTAGAACCGATGCTCATGGTGTGTATGCCACAACATCTCTAGACGCTCACATGTTGTATGTAGCTATGATGCTATGTCGACTATTCGGGAAGAAGGGCCCTACACATTTATTAGTGGAATGGGTACCTATCATGAACGAGGTAGCCGAGGGATATACTTTCAATTGGGCCAAGATGTGGCCAAATAACTTGGCCAAGGATATTTATGATTATAAAACAACAAAGTCAAAGAGATATCCTGCCCCTTTTTACATGTCGACACGTATGATGGATGCCATTTGTTCCATGACTCCTTTCCCCTTGTTGAACTAGAATTGGACCCTGGCTAGTGCAGATCCCATCCATTTTTATCACTCCAAGTTGTGGGAGGAGGAAGATATAGATTTCTTTTATGAAATCTGTCACAATGTCATAATACCTATTCATATATCTCTCTATGGTCACCCACCTCCTCGAATTTCAGACATGATTATGGGAAACCTACAAAATATCACAAATTCATTCATTGAGAATAATTTCTCCTAGATCAGGTTTTTTTGTTGCTTGGTTCCTCCTCATGATTTCCCATGTTTTTTTCCTGAGAGACTAGTATGTAGAGAAGTGGCGTACCAAATAGTGACATGAGGCATTAACAAGGAGAAGAAGGTAGAACAAAAAAAGGTATGGTCGACTTTCCCTATTTAGGTTGGCATGTTTTCATGACTGGATTTTGGTCATTCCAAAGTGGAAGCTAGGACTTTAGAGGATTTCAAACTGGTTGACATCGAGTTAAAAAAAAATGACCCACTTAAGATAGTGGAAAACCACATGGCCCAATTCAATATGAAGTGATATTTGCATGAGAACTCCCCATATGAAAAAATGTTCAGTGGAGTTAGATCTTATGAGGAGTTTCTGGACAGATTCCAAACCCTGCCCTCATATCAACAGGTTGGTTTTCTCAGTTTTCAAAGGCACAGGAGAAATAATATGCCAGAGGTCCTACAAGGAGAGTCGATAGCCACTCTTCCTTCATAGGAATCCATCCCTACAGGTTCTGAACCAAGTCACTCTGGTAAACACAAAGTTGAAAAAACCCCGAAGAGATCATTCATAAAGTAGGGACAATACCTCTTTCGACACCAGGCACTTCTGTTGTCACCTTAAATACAACAAAGTAGCAACAGTCCATGGATATTTCTAAACCCATTACATCGCTAACCCCTCTACATTCCACCTTCAGAAATCTTAATTCTGAAAATATTTTTGTAAGTGATCTTACCCCCATTTCACCTGAAGATATACCTCCTTTGGATTTCTTTTTTAGTAAGAAACGTAATGCCATTATGAAGAGAGAATCACACCAGAAAGATGGAGCGGTATTTAAAAGGGAGAGAATGGTGTATGAAGGGAATGACCGAGACGATATAGAATTTGTAAAATAGGTTGTTGGTTTGTTAGGTGCATTTGCCACTGTGAATCAATGGTCTATGGAAAATTTGGCCAAACAACTGCAACATAAGTGTCTGTTGGTAGAAAAATTAAAAAAGTAGATATACACCACTGAACAGACTCTCTGGGACATAATGAGTCAAGACTTCAAGAAGATAAGGGCTAATCATCTAAAACAAATTCAAAAGGTCCAGGCTAATCTTGATGAGATCCATCAGAGTTCACAAATAAACCAAGGTCTAATCACTCAACGTGATGAATTTATAAGACAACTACAAGCTAGATTGAAGGTGACCGAAGGTACCTCGATAGACATTTCGTCCTTCCAAATTCAAGCATCGGAAATAAATGAGAAATTGGAAGCTTCCCAAGAAGACCCCTTTTTGAAGATATATGTTATTCAAAAGTGCTACCAGGCAGTGGATATTTCTTTGAAGGACATCTGCATCAAAGAAAGAGAGGACCACTCGACCCGAGTTAAGTTTCAAGAATCCATCGTATTGGTATAGAAATATAATGTCCTTTATTTTCCTTTGCTCTCCCCATCTAAACAATTAAGAGGTGATATGGCTCTAAAGGTCTGCGAGACAAATCTGGCAGAAAGCAAAAGATTTGCCAGAGAAGTAATGTTGGAGTTACTTCACACACATCTAAGATTTATTTTTCCTAAGGTTTTTCCTTGTTTATTAGTCATAATTAGTCATTATCCAGTCTCCTATATTTTAGGGGAGAATATTCCACCTAAAGAATATTCTCTTTGAGTTGACACTTCAGTTTGAATAGTTGAGTTGAGTTTAGATGTTGCATTGGTTTTATCACCATGAAACATTGGGATCATCACCATGCTAATTTTAAATTTCATTGGGATCGTCACCATACTGGTGCATTACCCTTGATTTCCTGAGTTAACTCCTCACTACTCGCTATTTAGTCAGTTAACTAAAGACTAGTTGACTAGTTACCTCAACTAGGTGGCAGTTCACTCACATAACTGCCTAAGAGACTAGACTAGGTGGAAGTTTACTCCCGTAACTGTTGGTGTGTGTCCATATCACTCTATACCACCACTATGGTACATTGGTTCTCCTCCAGTGTGCACTCATTGAGTCATACAGAGTATATCATGTGTAAATTATTCATTATTCAAATGGTTAATGAGGATTCTTTCATTCTTTCTATCCTTCTTCTTCTTTCTCCAATTTTCTATGAAAATGTGTGTATTATTTTTTAGCTAGATTTATTCTATGCAAGTTCAACACATTTACATGGTATTATAGATGACGGACTGCTAAGAAAAATGTACACCAAATGTTTTTGCAGGTACAAAAGATTGAAGACAACGGAAAGATGGATTTCCAAAAAGAATTAATTCTTACACCTTACAACTATTTTGCATGGAAGGAGAAAATAACCATACATATCTGAACTGGAGGGTTGTACAAGTTAACCTTGAATATAGATACATAAACGACATCATCCATATAAAAATCCAAGTATTTAAATCGCATGGATGAGGCACTCGAAACAATTTGCAGTCTTATTTCTCCCTATCTCCTTTTTCATATATCTTCCTGTAAGACTCCCAATGAACCATGGACCACCTTGGAAGGGCTCTTAGCAAATAGGATGATATGAGGGGACACATGTTGGAGGTGGAACTACTCACATTGGATCCAAAAATATTTGACAATATCCAAGATTTCTTTACAAAATTCAAGGATTTACTGTCGCAACTCAAAGCTTCCAGGGTTGATAAATTGAAGGAGGAGAAAAAAGTGGTTCTCACCATTCTCTCAAGGCTTGGTCCTAAATTATCTGTATTCGCATCCACATTCCATTATGTTATATTCGCCTCTGGAGCCACCTGGAAGATGGATTCTCTTGAGGACTTTATTGAATCCTTGACACAAGAGAAAACCAAGCTCATCAGCATGGGCACAATCAAAGGCCCAAGGGTGCATGTACTCACTATGCATGATGGGAACCAAAAATATCAGAAATCTAAAGATAAATATAAACGAAAAATATCACATTGCACATCTGAAGAAGGAAGGGTACACAAAACCCTTCATCGATGCCTCTAGATCCAAAGGGGAAAAGGGAAGAAAAGGGGAAAAATGCACGTATTGTCACAAAGGATTCCATTTGGAATTTGGATGCATGAAAAAACAAATAGATCTGATGTCTCAAATATTTTACAAAAACAACCTTGGGGATCGCATCTTTGAACGTGCCAAGAAGAAGAAGCTAGAAGATTTGAATTCCAAGAAAGACAATTCTAGCCATGCCTTGATTGCCATCAACTCCTCTCCCGATGCTTGGATAGTAGATTTAAGAGCATCACATCACATGGCTACCCCAAAAGTAGTATATTCTTCTTTGGATGCATGCAAAGGTTCTCCTATTCTGATGGGGGAAAACTCTTCTGTCGAAGTCACCGGAAAAGGAAGGATTGAACTCACCAACGGAAGCTTCGAGAACGTTTTGTATGTTCCCAAAATTTTTGTCAACCTTCTCTCAGTGTATCAGATGATGAATTCCGGCACCAGAAAGAAATCCACATTCAAACCAAATTCCGTGGACATCTACGACATGCAAACCAAATCAAGGGTTTCTATCGGTGAGGTAAATCATCAGTCTAGATTGTATACATTTTCCGAATTTAGTGAACCTAATTCTTCTTTACTTCTTACTCATGTTATTGAAAGTAGTAGGATATGGCACGAAAGTTTTGGAAATTTTAATTTTAGATACATGCAACAACTTAGAAAGAAAATATTGGTTGATGGTCTACCATATATCCATTTCTCCAAGGGAGTGTATGAGGGATGTGTTCTCGGGAAACACCCTCAAGATAAATTCGACAAGGGAAAGTCTCATAAAGTCTCTGCACCTTTAGATATGATAAACAATGACCTTATGGGTCCTTTTCCGCATCCATAGATAAAAAAAGAGAGGTTTTTTCTCATTTTTGTTGATGATTTCTCACGTTTTAGATGGATCTAATTTCTCAGGAAAAAATATGAGGTATTTCAACACCTCAAAGATTTCAAAGCCTTGGTTAAGACACAGTCTGGAAAGAATATCAAGGTCCTCTGAACTAATAATGGAGGAGAGTATGTAAATCATGAGATCCATGATCTTTTCCCTGAGATAGGGATCCAGTTGCAGCACATAGTTCCCTATACTCCACAACAAAACAGATTTGTTGAGCGGAAAAACAGATCTCTAAAGGAGATGTCATCTTGCATGCTACATGAAAAATCTCTACCAAAGAGACTATGGGCCGAAGAAATTAATTGTGCAACATACATCCAAAACTTATCTCCCCATAGATTTGTCAAGGATAAGACCACATATGAGGCTTGGAGTGGCCTCAAATTGAAAGTGACCCACTTTATCATTTTTAGTTCACGTGCATGGGCCCAAATTCCCTCTAAAAGGAGGAAGGCACTTGATCCACAGAGCACTGAGTGCATTTTTTTTGGATACCCTGATAGTGTGAAAGGATATAGTATTATTGATATTTCCTCATACCAGCTGATCATTGAGAATAGTGTCCAATTCGAGGAAAGTGTCTCGCATGCACCTCAGTAGCTGCATGCAAACACCTTCATTCTTCCACCTGTCTGAGATGATGAGCATGCACATGTTGAATATTCTTCAGATGAGAGTTCTGATTCATATGACTCATATGATTCAGATTCAGAGTTAGTACAGTCAGATGCACAGTCAGAGAATCCATATGTAGTTGTAGAGCTAGAGAAGAGGACCAAGTGGGTACATACTACTCTTCAGGATGCAGGGGATCTCGTTGGTGATCGAACCGACACTAGGAGGACTCCATATGATTTCAAGGAGCCTTTTGTTTCACTCATTGACACTAAACCATTTCCTTCCAAGAATATTTTATTGGTTCAGTCTTCATATCCAAAGTCTTATGGCGAGGCTGCTAAAAATCCCTTTTGGGAATCCGCCATGCAGGAGGAGTACAACTCCCTCCTCGAGAACCAGACTTGGGATCTGGTTCTCCTTCCTTTTAGGAGGAAACTTGCTAGATTTAGATGGGTCTACATGACCAAGAGCACAACGGATGGACAAATCAATAGATACAAATCTGGTCTTGTTTCCAAAATCTTTCAGTAGGTGAATGGTATTGACTATGATGAGACCTTCGCTCCAGTAGAAAATATGGATTCCATATGATTGGAACTTTCCATTGAGGCAACCAAAGGATGGGAAGTCCATCAGATGGATGTGAAGAATGAGTTTCTTCACGGTGATATCTCTGAGGAGATCTACATGGAGAAGCCCCAAGGATTTATGTAGGGCTCATCATTGGTTTGTCGACTAAAGAAGTCCCTTTATGGCCTCAAGTAGGCTCCGAGGGCATGGTATTCCAAGATGGAATCCTACCTATTGTCACAAAACTTTCTATGTTGTAAATTAGACACAAATGTCTACATGCTCAGGATGGTTGATTCACTTCTAATTTTAGTTATGTACATTGATTATTTGCTAATCACCAGTTTCTCAACTTCAACGATTGTTGCAGTCAAGAGGACTCTACATGATAGGTTTTTTATGATGGACACGGGTCCGCTACACTTCTTCCTTGGACTCAAGATCATTCAAGATGCATCAGTCATCAAACTGTCTTAGGCCAAGTATACACGAGATCTCCTTGAGAGATTTCACATGACAGACTCCAAGTCTTCTCCGACTCCTTTGCTATCAGGGGTGAAACTTCAGGATGGGGGGGAGACTCCATTGGTTGACAACACATTGTACAAAAAACTATTGGGGATCTTGTTGTATCTCACACACTCTAGAACATACCTCTCTTATACAATTGGCATAGTTTCAAGGTTCATGCAGGATCCACAAGAGCTACATTGGAAGGATGCAAAGTGTATCCTTCGATACATGCAGGGAGCCATCACCTTTGGGATTCATTATGCAAAAGACTCTAAATTATATCTCATCGGGTTTATTGATTCCGACTGGGTTGGAGATATCACTGATCGCAAGTCCACATATGGTTGCTCACTCAGTCTTGGTTCCAGGCCTATTTGTTGGTCGAGAAAGAAGCAAGCCACCATTTCTCTATCTTCAGTCGAGGCAGAGTATAGAGAGGTATTTAACATAACCATCTAGAATACGTGGCTACAACATTTTATCACTGAGTTGGGAATTCAGTTTCATTGGTCAATCATCATCTGGTGTGACATCCAGAGAACTTTGAATTTATGCATAGATCCAATTTAGAGGCAGCGGATGAAGCACATCGATATCCACATGTACTACATCTGGGACTTAGTACATGAGGGATCATCGAATTACAGTTCTTTCCTTCAACATAATAGATGGCAGACATCTTCACCAAGACCTTCGCTGAGCAGAAGTTTCACTCTCTGCAAAGTTGTCTTGGAGTGAAAGACACAGTTCCCTATCAATTGTAGTTCTTATTTTTACATACATTGTACCTTGAGGGGGGGGTCTCCCATGATTTTTTCCCTCTTTCCTCACTTTATTTCAGTGTATCTTTTGTATTTGGGTACATAATATGGCCTCGTTGTTGGGACCCATTCTTTATTTTCACCATAGTGATGTTAAGGGGGGGGTGTTGGAGTTACTTCACACACACCCAGGATTTATTTTTCCTAAGGTTTTTGTTTGTTTATTAGTCATAATTAGTCATTGTCCATTCTCTTATATTTTAGGGGAGAATATTCCACCTGGATAATATTCTTATTCAATTGACACTTCAGTTTGACTAGTTGAGTTGAGTTTAGATGTTGCATTGGTTTTATCACCATGCAACATTGGAATCATCACCATGCTAATTAGACATTTCCTTGGGATCATCACCAAACTAGTGCATTACCCTTGATTCCATGAGTTAACTCCTCACTACTCTCTTTTCAGTCAGTTAACTGAAGACTAGTTGACTAGTTAACTCAATTAGGTGACAATTCAGTCCCGTAACTGCCTAAGAGACTAGACTAGGTGGAAGTTCACTCCCGTAACTGTTGGTGTGTGTCCATATCACTCTATACCGCCACTATGGCGCATTGGTTCTCCTCCAGTGCACACTCATTAAGTGATACAGAGTATATCATGTGTAAATTATTCATTATTCAAACAGTTAATGAGAATTCTTTCATTCTTTCTCTCCTTCTTCTTTCTCCAATTCTCTCTGCAAATGTGTGTATTATTGTTTAGATAGATCTATTATGTGTAGGTTCAACACATTTACAAGTAAAAGAGGCTTTCCTAGAAGCGTTATCGTCATTAGACAATGGACTAATTGACCTTAAGAGAAGTGATATCGCGGAAGCCCTGGGGAAAATTGATATAGAAATGAAACAACATAACTCCATAAATAGCAAAGAGGAAACTCTGGAAGTCATTGAGAAAATGAGCCAGATTGATCTTCTTAAAATCAATAAGTAGTTAGTGAATCCAAGCGTATAATTACAGGCCACAACTCAAGAAGTGAAAATAATCTAAGAAAGGCTACCTCAAGTAGAAAGGAAATTATTCACTTTTGAGGTGAAAGAAACAATTGAGCCTTCAAGGTTGGTAGTGAAATTGTTGAATAGATGCCATTAATGTATTGACCATAGAAAAACAAATATAGTTGGAAGAAGGTAGAAAAATAAACACGGTCTTTTCTCCTTTTCACCCTCCTAATCTTCCATTTTCAAAAAACCATCTTTCTTGTTCACTCTCATTCTAAACTCTCACTTACCTCCATTTCATTATCATTCTTTCCATGGACGATTAATTTTCCTACGTCCGTTATCCATTACTTGACGAGCCATGCAGAGCTATCCATCTGATTATCCTTCTCCCTCAAAATAAATGTTTCTCCTAGCATGTGAAGAGACAGAAGAAAATGCCAGCAAAGCTCATCGGATTTTACACACTATTGTCTTATTTCAAATATATGATATTTTAATTAAATATTGTAAGAAGTCCAACCGTTTTGAGTTGTGACATATTTTGTATAAGTACATAGATTCAAGATATGTTCAAGGCGGCTTATTTCCGGATGTAATAGAGAAAACTCTCATTTTTTAGTATTAATACAAGTGCAGATAGAGATTCCAAATTTTGTTCAGTTTGAGTTATGTGCTTCTTCTGTATTTCCACATATCCCAATTTTCTTATCTAATTCCTTGATAAGTGATTGATTTCAATTTAGTATCACAACTATTGTAATTACATTATATCAACAATTCGTTAAGTAAGCAGTTTTTCCTCTCTATTTACTGTAAGTAATACAAGACCTACAAGCTATTTTAATTACTGCATCTCATATCCTGTTCAAGGGTGCAATCTTTATTTTCTTCTACTGCAAACAAGGTGAGACTCATCTACCATTGATGCCTAGATTTGTTTAACGGTTTTGTAAGTTTCTCCCACACCATTTGATATCATAATTGTGTCTCGGACAATGAAATACAACCTCTGTACTGTCCTATTATTAATTTAATTTAAGGAGCATTTCTTATATAATTAAAGGTTGAAAAATCACTCTTTTAAAATATTCTCTTTAAACGTTCTTGATGCCTAACATTATTCTTTGATCCTTAAGTTTAATCTCAGGAACAACACTTTCCTTTATACCTCAATTATGTTTTTCTATTGAGTTAGTTAACCCCTAGGGTTAACTCCTAGCTTACCCTTAGGTGTTCTTTTATTTCACTGAGTTACCTTTTATTTTCAAAGTCAACTTAATAATGTAACGTTGAGATTAGCTGATGGATTTTAGTTGACTTTCTCCCCATAGTGCATGCGACTATAGTCCAGTGAGGATGACTAGACTACTGAGTCTCTCCAACTCTCTTCCTCAAGAGGTGGGGGACATTACAATGGGATTGAAAACAATTGTAAATCAACTGATATTTGGATTTGGGATAAGAAGAAACTCTTCTTTGAGACTCTTGTTACACCTGTAATTCTTTATGGATGTGAAGTCTAGGGATGTAGTATGTCTCATGGATGCTGGAGAAAGATAGAGTAGATACAAAAGAATTTTATAACCTATAATCTCAAAATTAAAGGAAATATTCCCTATCCCATCCTCCTCTTAGAGGCGTGCCTCTTCCCCATTGAGAGCATGACTATGACTATATAATTAATGTATAAGAACAAGTGAAAGAACATGGAAGATAAGAGGCTTCCTAAAATTGTTTCAAAATCTTGTCAGATTGTGACGACAACAAGTGGGCTATTGTGCACCTAAGACCGATATAGTATGCAAAAGTTATGACCCCAGAAACTTGATGTACCAACTGACCCTATCGAGGACCACATGAATTTTGGTGTTTTATCTTCTAGGGTTAGGTTTTTGGATGTATAGGGTTTTCTTATTAATTCTTGATGCTAAAAATGCTTAGAGGACTCATTGTAATGTGCGTAGCCGCCACATCTCTTTTGAGATATTAGCTACCACCATTCGAGGAAGATTGTTTCATTTTGCATTTTACAATTTCAATAGATTTGTTTATCGAATAGAAGTTAAGTTTTGTTGTATCTCTATGTTAGTGTTATAGATTTGTGTTTCATTTCGTTTCACTCATAAATCGAGATAATTTTCTTTGAGGATATGCATAAGCAATACATTAGTACAAGTTTCAAATGATTAATAATTAATTTAAAATTTAGCTTCAAAATACATTCAACTGCTACTTTAAAACATTTCTAAGAGCCGAGTATAAGTAGATTTGATCTAATTTTACTTGTTTATTTAGAATATTTCATTCATTATTAATTTATGTTGAAAATAATTATTCTTTCAAATATTAAGATATAGAATAGCAACAAGTTGGAAAATGGCATGTTCATCATTTTGGTGTTATATGTTGACGATATGCTTGTGGAAAGCAAGAGCATGGTTGAAATCAACAGGGTAAAGACTTAGTTGGCTAGGGCGTTTGATATGAAGGATCTAGGAGCAACAAAACAAATGTTAGGCATGGAGATACATAGAGACATGAAAAATGGTAAGTTGTGGTTATCACAATAGAAGTATGTGGAGAAAATACTTATGAGATCCGGTATGAATAATGTGAAACCCGTATAGTTCCCTTTGGCATCCCATTTCAAGATTTCTTGAGGTTTATGTCCTAGTAATGACAAAGAAAATGATTATATGTCTCGTGTACCATATGTTAATGCAGTGGGAATTTTGATGTATGCGATGGTGAGTACTAGACTAGATATTTCACATGTAGTTGGTGTTGTCAGTTGATACATGGAAAATCCAAGAAAAACACATTGGGAAGCAGTGAAATGGGTGCTTCGATATCTTAGAGGCACAAGAAATTATTCTATCACCTATGATAGTTCCATAGATTCAATTTGCGGTTATGTAGATTCATATTTTGCACGTGACTTGGAGGAAAGGAGATTGACTTAAGGATATGTATTTACTCTTGCAGGAGGACCTGTTAGTTGGATGTCAAAGCTTCAAAACGTAGTCACTTTATCCACTACTGAGGAAAAATATATGGCTGCTTCACATGCATGCAAGGAGACAATTTGGTTAGAGGGTTTGTTGGGTGACTTTGGAACGATGCAGGACAAGGTGAAAGCATTTTGCGATAGTCAAAGTGCTATTCATTTGGCTAGAAATCCAACTTATCACAGTAAGACGAATCATATTTTTGTTAAGTACCATTTTGTAAGATAGGTTGTTGATGAAGGTGGAGTGTCTTTGGAAAAGGTCAATACAAAAGTGAATTCTGCAGACATGTTTACCAAACCAGTTTTGTTAGAGAAGCTAGGGTGGTGTTTGACTTCTCTTGGTTTGCAGAAAAGATGACAAATTAATTAAGGGCATGATATATTAGGTAAATTGTTGTGAAGGTGGAGATTGTTAGAAACATGCCAACAAATTTACTCATGTGGTCAAATGCACATGCACATGCCCATGCATGTAATCTATTTATGTATAACTTAGTGATAGATGTTTTATATGTGAGCATACCCATAGAGGTAGTACACAATCTGAGTGCAATAGAGTATAGTGTGTGAGGAGAGGATGGTTGTATGCCTATCAAGGATATTGTAATTATCCGTTCAATAATAATCAATGCGCCCGTAGTTTTTTTCTCTCATTGGGTTTCCACATAAATCACTATGTCAATTGTGTGATTGTTGTTGTATTGTCTTTGCTTTGATGTTCACAGTTTTATGTTCTGTTTTTCTTCCGCTGCCCAATACACTGGTTCGAAGCTCCTTGAATGCACCCATGCCAGAGCTACAGTTTTGATCTGTGCCCCATATCAAATTGTTAATTTTTCACATTGAAGGAGGTCGGATCAAAACTATGAGAAGCGGGAAAGCTTCAGTAAAAGAACATCCTGCCTGTTGGAATATGAAATGCTGAGTCCCTATTTGAAATCCACAGTATCATGGAGGTCCATGACATGGAAGCCCAGACAAGGAAGGAAATTTGTAAGAAGCGAGAAGAGCTCCGGAAGCTAGTCGAAACCAGCTACCACGAAATGCATTCTTGGTGTTGTTCAATTGTCCTCAGAAGCGTGCGATCAGTAAACTTTATTTGGAACCTTGACGCAGGCGCAGCAACCAGCTGCTATGGGATCAGACCGGACTCTGCCACCAGGGGATCTGACCACATTCAGTCGTGGTCGAAGAAGCCATCGAGAAGGATTGCTCTCTATTTAGTTTTGGCCGAGGAGGGTCTGACAAAGAAGAAAATGTTGCACTGCCCCCGCTCCCCAGCGCATGCATAGACGTCAGATGGTTCTCATGTGCGTTGTTTCCTTCCCACGGATGAAAATTTTCATTCCATTTGGCATGAAAAGCGGAGGAAGAACGAAGGCATTTCATGCCAACATCGATTGTGACCGGCTTCTGTCGAGGGTTCCTACCGTTACCGTCTGAGTAAGAGAAGAGAACCACGTATCAGTGCTGCTAGGGTTTCGATCGCGGGGGTTGTGGAGAAAAGTAGCAGTGTTATCATGAGCATGAGCCATTGTCGTCTTATGGAGAATAAAGCCACTGGTTAAGGTCGGAGCCACTTATTTAGATATTGCGACCTGAGACATGCACCTACCACGATGGCAACAACACTCAGGCTTGAGTGGAATGGAGAACCATCCATATAAATGGTGCAGACAAGTGTGATGGGTGTTATGAAGCCCATCGTGAGAAAAGTGTCTTGTGGCTCATGAGAGAAGAGAGGAACGAATTGGATGCCCATTGCAGGACAGGCGGAGGAAGATACCACCATCCGACGGTTTGACGCATTGGATCGAGCGTCGCATAATCAATTGACAAGATCAAAGAAACAAGATGGCCTCTACCACAGTCCGTGGATACTGTTGCAGGTTGATGATGGTGAAATCAAAAACCTTAGTAATGGTGAGAATGTCTTTCAATTTACTTGGAATTTGTGGAAGAGAAACATGTTGACCCTAGTCAATTCAATATGTGATGCTTTGTTGGAAGTGATTACTCTAACAATTCATGGTTCGGAAACACCAAAGAAGAAAATGTTAATGCTGTCTTGAAATCAAAAGTATGGTTATCCTTGTGAATCACTGTTTGTGCATGTTTTGTTGATGGGTTGGTTTTTGATGGTGAAAGTGTCTTGGATTTTAATGAATATATTGAGATTAGCAACCTCAATATTAGGGTGAAGGTATTTTGTTATAATTATCTATTCTAACAAACCACACTCTGAAAGCATGGGATCCAAGACAATCACTAAATGAGATACCAATGATGATGACAAAGACTACTCTTGACAAGTGAACAAATGAAGAGGAGGAAGATGATATTATCTCTTGCTGAAGATTTGAAGTTTGCTTATGGATATTTTGTGATGTAAAATCATTACTTAATCTCCTAGGTAAAGGATGTGGTAGTTTGAAAGAAAAGTTTAGCTACATGTTACCTCTAATTGTGTATTTCATAACTGGTTTAATGAATTGATATAAGATTGACTTGGATAAGTCCCGTATACAGACTATTTTCCTAGTGAATTGGAGAGCACCATGGTTAGGTACCTAGGAGTCTTGGTAGATGGAGGTATGTCCATAGGATGATGAATTGTTCAATCTTTACATTCATGGTACTAGTGTTTGGCAATTTTTGAAGCATGAGTAAGATGGATGAAGATGAGGTTTTGGTGCTTCAAAAATTGCAGAACACTCGTGAGAAGGCCATTACCTTGGAAGAATCTTACAACCGACTTCATGTGGAGGTCATTGACTTGCAAAATGTCATTGCATAGGTGTAGACTCAAAATCAATGATTAAAGAATGAACTAGAGATACCCATACCCAGCTGGAAGATGAGGCTTCCCTTTTTCAAACCAGCCTTCTGCAGCGGTTTGATGAGAAATATAGGAAAATTTTTGACTCAGAACAAATAATGGAAACCATTTTCACAGATTTGGTGGATGATTTTGGAAATAAAACAAATCTTGTCGATGATCTCGTGAAGGAGGTGAAAATCCTTTCTCATGCAGAAAATGTTGCCTTGAAGAAAGAAATTTTCAAACTAAAAAATCAGTTGGAGATTGCAGAAAACATGTTCTAGACTATCGTGGATGAGCACTTGAGGAGGTTTGCTTCCATGGGAACACCATGAGAATATTTTTCCAGACTATTGTAGATGAATTTCAGGACAATTCTAACCTTTTAGAATACTTGGAGGAAGAAGTCAAATCTCTTCCTCATCTAATTATTGCCTTGGGCGTGGAGGTGAACCGGTCAACAGAAGCCAATGCCCAACTTATTTATGATGTTCCCCTCTTATTGGCATATGTTGATGAGTTAGCGAAGAATCTCATCCTCTTGAAAAAAATTAGAATTGATTGTTTGACAAATATTAGGCATTAAGACAATATTATGATGCCATATTGTTGTAGCTAATTGCAAAAGATGAGACTATTCAAGGCTTGCAGGATTGCAAACAAGTTCATTGACTGCACAATGCTGAGAAAAAGATTAATTTTGTTGAGTTACCAAGATCACCCATTTATTTTCCACCCCTTGATACTCTTTGTAATAAATATTTATGCATTAAGCCTAATAATTTTGTTGCTTCTCCTATCTTTGAAAAAAACACTACATGTATAGGGTCCTAGCTTCTCGACAAAATGGGATACACTAGAGGAGGACTTGGGAAAAATGGGAATGGTAATTCTACTCCTATTACACTTGAGATGAATCCACCAAGAACAGGTCTTGGATATGATGTTGTTGTTTCCTCATTACCTACACCTTCGCTTGCTACAACCAGGGAAGTTTTTTTTGTTGCACATGGAATTCAGATTGATTTTCAAAAAAAGAAACCTACTGTTGATTGTGCTAAACTAATTATGAAAAAATATGACAATGTTGTTGTTGTTGATATAATGAGTTGCTCTACTCCTAAGATTACATCAAACCCTAATCCTATATCTCTTGATCAACCAACAAAAAACTCCATTCCTTGTCATCATCCTCGCCATAGAAATCAATGTAATGGAAATTATTCTTTTCAGATCTTTGCAGAAGAGATGTGAGAGACAAAAATTTGGACTAGTACCGACTACTAGGATAGACCGTTGTTGGATTGATGAGTGGTCATGAACCCATCAAACCATATGTTTGAGGATTTTATATCGTTTTGTTTCATCAGTTGTATATTTGTACAACACTTCTCTTCATTGTTGATTTCTTTGTAGTGGTCGACTGAGAATCGACCCAATATGAGAGTGAACTGGGGTTCGACTAGGATATTGTTTGACTGCGGTTCAACTAGAGATGCTAGTTGATTGGAATTTCTTGACTGTATATTCGTCGACTATGTTTCATCTAGCTATTGTCCGTTGACCAGTGTTCCGACGAAGTTCTATTGTTGATACGTTGATCCACCAACTTTGTTTAAGGGGGGAGTAATTGAAGTTTATGATGTTTAAACCCAATTGATGTGCTTGGATTTTCTGAGACCGACCAAGCCATGTTTGACTATGTTTTTGATAGTTGTACTTCTTCTTATTGTACCTAATACAAATATTGTTTGGATACATAGGCTATATAGCTTGGCATAGACTATTGGATTGATAGAAACTGATTACATTGATGTGTTTCTTGTCTAGTTGACTCATCGACTCATTGGTGTTGTATTGTTGTCTAATTGACTGACCGTCTGGGACTATGTTTGAACAACAACTTTTGCAAGAAGTTTGCAATGAATGATTTCCTTTTTTCCTTGATCCACGTTGATGGTGAGCAAAATTCTTCATGATTTTTGTTGTACTGTCTTGTGATCATCTTTTGCAATGAAAAAAAAATTAGTAGGGGAAGTTGTGAATTTTTTTTTCCTCCAATATGAGTTTACGAGGAGGTGTTGGAACATCCGGTTCCATCCTAAACCTCACCTTGTAGTTTAAGTGATTTGACCAATTATTTGGATCAACGACCAACTAAATTCATGGTTGATCATGTCCACTTAGGATCCTAGATCTACATTTTATGAACAAGTGCAACCGACTCCTCCCAAGATTGTTGGTTTGTTCCTTGACCTAAACCTATTTATAGATGATCCTTGCGATTTTTCTATTAAATCATTGGGGAATCTATTTTCTCTCTCATATAGTGTACTTGTGATTCAGTGTAACAATGTCTTTAGAAACAACCACTTCTCTCAGATTCATTCTCTTTTGCATTTAGTTCTCGTTTCAACACTTTTTCTATCTTTAATTTAAAAAACAAAGTATTATAATACATGTATGTCTCCATTTTCAATTTGAAACAAGTCAGCATAGAAGCATTACCTGTCACCATTTCCTCTGTAATATTTACTAGATGTAATGCAAATATGTAGTGATTATCTATTATCTAAAATTTGATTCTTATTAGGAAATCTATCATTATTATCGCCATATTTTTTGTGCATATTTTCAATTTGTTCCTCCCATTATTATATGTATTTACAAATTGTTTATCCCATTATGTTGATTCTTGTTATTATTTTAGCCTAACTAATATGAGTTTTAATTCACTTCACAATTTGAGGTCACTCATGTTGTAATATACCAGATATAAAATGTATGCAGAACATAAATAAAATGCTAGTAATGGCAGAATAAAAACAACATAACCAGAACATTCACCACAATACCACTGAAATGATATAAGAATAACAACAGAAATAGAATTTTGAATCTGAAAGAAATGTTCACGGTCCTCTTCGAGGGGGCAACCTCCAATTGAGAATAGCTCTATTACAATAATATCCAATCTAGGGTTCTCATACCCTTGACTCCTATTTATACTAAAAATAAGCATCTAGAGGAAGATCCTTATAGAAGCGAAAGATTCTATTAGGTCTTCTTACATCCGCCTTATTCTATTTTATTGAAAGGCCTTATTAATATTGACCTTTATTACATCCGAATATATTGTTCTACCTATGTGTGGGTTAGGACCCTAACATGTCCACCCCCTTAAAAACAACCTTGTCCTCAAGGGTTGAGATGAGGAAATTGCTGCAGAATGGTAGCTGGTTCCCAAGTGGCGTCTGCTAAAGTTCTATATTTCCACTCGACTAGCACTTCCTTGATGGTTCTCTGACGTAGGCGATGCTCACGCTGGTCCAAAACTACTTCTGGTTGTATCCAAATGGATCCTTCTTCAGCTAACTCTAGAAGGTTGGTTTGAATTTGGCACTTAGCTCCAATCACCTTCTTTAAGCATGAAACATGAAAAACAAGATGTAACTTCGAATGGTTGGGCAAAGATAACTGATAGGCGACTTGTCCCACATGCTTGAGCACAGTATAAGGACCGTAAAATTTGGGCACTAGCTTCTGACAATGCTCGTCCTTGAGGGAAGTTTGATTGTAAGGTTGTAGTCAAAGAAACACATGATCCCCTTCTACAAATTGACATTTAGAGCGACCTTGATCTGCTTGTTGCTTCATGCGATTTTGTGCCATGACCAAATTCTCCTTGAGGGTATGGAGAATGGCCTCTTGAGCTGTAAGTGTTAGGTCAATCGATTGGACCTTCGAGGCACCCGGTAAGTATGAGAGAACTGAAGGTGGCTTTTGTCCATATACTGCTTCAAAAGGAGTCATTCGTGTAGTTGTATGGTATGAAGTGTTGTACCACCATTCAGCTAGGGGTAACCATTGAGCCCATTGATTTTTCTTTTCCGAGGCAAAACACCTCAAATATGTTTCCAAACACTTGTTGACAACTTCCATTTGGCCATCAGTCTGGGGATGATAAGTTGTGCTGAGATGCAATTATGTGCCTTGTATCTTGAATAGTTCTTGCCAAAAATTGCTTGTGAAATTTGGGTCGCGATCAGAAACAATAGAGTGTGGCATGTCATGAAGCTTGAAGAGCTGATCCATGAAGATTTGAGCCACTGTGGATGCTGTAAATGGGTGTTGAAGGGCACATAAATGCATGTACTTGGAAAGGATATCAACAACCACCATGATGACAGATTTATTTCTCCATTTGGGTACGCTGGTAATAAAATCCATAGAGATATCCTTCCAAATAGCAGGTGGAATCGGCAATGGTTGTAGTGTGCCCGACGATTTGACTACTTCTCCCTTGTTGTGTTGACACACGTCACATTCATCTACAAAATTATGACTGTCCTGTTTCATACCATCCTAGAGAAAGGAACATTTGACCCTGTCATAGGTTTTGGTGAACCCGGAGTGCCCTGCTGTTGGTGTAGCATGAAGCTCAGAAAGTACCATGGATTTAAGCTTTGATTGTTTACTTAAATACAAACAACCTTTGTATCAAAGTTCCTCATGGAGCCAAGAGTACCCTGGGGAAGCTGGAGCATTGGATTGCAATTGCTGGATCAACTGTGAACTTTTGTGGTCTTGTAGCCATTCTTGGCGAACGGCTTGGAGCTAATCTGGTACATTGAATGAAAGAGAAAAAATGGATCCTTCATCTTCATATTTTTAGGAAAGTGCATCCATAACAACATTGTCTTTGCCTTTCTTATAAATGATCTCATAATCATATCCAAAGAGTTTAGACACCCATTTTTGTTGTTCTAGGGAGTAAATGCTTTGTTCCAGAAAATACTTGAGGCTTTGATGGTCTATCTTAATTTGGAACCGTTGTCCCAATAGAAAAGGGCGCCACAGATCCATGGCATGTAGAATAGCCAACATTTCCTTTTCATAGATGGATTTGCCCAGATTTCTTTCAGATATTTGCTTGTTGGTAAAGGCCAAAGGTCGACCCTCTTGCATAAGGAAATCAACAATTCCTTTCCCTAAGGTACCACATTCCAACACAAAGGTCTTTGTGAAATTAGGAAGGGCAAGGACTAGAGTGGTGCACATGGCCATCTTCAAGGTTTGAAAAGCTTGAGCAGCAAGTGGAGTCCAAGTGAAAGAGTTCTTTTTGAGGAGAGTAGTGAGAGGTGTTGCAATCTTCCCATAATTCTTAACAAACTTGCAATAATACCTTGTTAAGCCTAGAAATCCACGCAAGCTCTTAATAGTCTTTGGGTGAGGCGAGTCTTGCATAGCTTCAATATTTTTAGGATCCACCCTGACACCATCTTTTCCAACCAGATGACCCAAGTATTCTACTTCTAAGGTGCCAAAAGAACATTTAGACTATTTTAGGAAAAGTTGGTGTTGAAAGAGTATATGGAGAAATTGATCCACATGAGCAAGATGGTCTATCCAGGTTTTGCTATAGATGAGGATATCATCAAAGAAAACTAAGAAAAAATGGTAGAGAAAAGGATGAAAGACATGATTCATGAGGCTTTGGAAGGTGGAGGGGGAATTACACAAGACAAAGGGCATGACCAAAAACTCATAGTGGCCCTCATGAGTTATAAAGGTAGTATTGGGAATATCTACCTCTTTCATATGTATCTGGTGGTAGCCCGAACGAAGATCCAGTTTAGTGAAGAATTGGGTGCCACTCAATTCATCCAAGAGGTCATCAATGATAGGAATGGAGAATTTGTCTTTGATGGTAAGTTTGTTGAGGGCACGAAAGTTAGGACACATTCACCAAGAACCTTCTTTCTTCAGGACCATGACCACATGAGATGAATAGGGGCTCGTACTAGGGTAGATAACACCTACATTAAGGAGTTCCTGGACCATTTTCTCAATTTCATTGTTCTGGGAAAAGGGGTGACGGTACGAATGGATATTGGGAGGAAGGCTTCCTAGTACAAGGGGAATGGAATGATCATGAACACCATGGGAAGGAGGGAAGCCTTGGGGAGTGGAAAATACCAATTGATGTTTAGAAAGGATGGCTTGGAGGTCTTGTGGTATGGAAGGTGTCTCTATTGCTTGTATGGCATGCAGTTGGGCGATAGCACCAGAATGATCCTTTTTGAGCAGCTTTTCCATGTGATGGGAACTAATGATCTGCGGTGAACCTGTGGCGATGCCTTGGAACTTATATTGGTGGCCCTCTTGGTCGAATTGCATGGTTAAGTCTTTAAAATCCATGAAAATGGGACCCAAAGTCCTTAGCCTGTCTGCACCCAGGACAATGTCACAACCTCCCATGTCGATAGCAAACATATGGGATTTCAAGTGGTAGTCACCAATTTGAGATGCACATTTTCACAACGCCCTCCACATTTCATGGAACCACCATCGACAATCATGGTTTGGAAATTATTGATGGAATGGATGTAGAAATGCGTTTCTTGGGAAATGCGGTGATGAATAAAATTGTGGGTGCTTCCACTATCAACCAGAATGATGACCTTCAGATGCTTGATGTAACCGATTATCTTGAGGTTTTGGGGAGCAGAGAAGCTAGTGAGAGCATTGAGGGAAATGACTAGTTCTAATTCGGGAGGGTCTGAGGGAGGGGTTATGTCAGTGGATTCAGGTGATTGAGACATAGAGGGAGTTTCTTCATCATCTTCCGAAATATCCTTGGAGATGGCCATAAAAAGATTTTGTTCTTTACACTTGTGGCCTGGGAAATATTTGTCATCAAAATTATAACAAATGCCTTTGAGTTGGCGTACATCCATTTCAGCCCTAGTCAATTTTTGGATCTTTAGTGGAGCAGAGGGAGTAGTGGGATTTACTAGTTTAGGGCGAGGGATGAAGGAGGGTTTGCGGTTTTGAGAAGATACAACCTGTTGTGCTTCTTTATCTCTTTTGGTAGCCTCCACCCAACTCTTAGGCTGAGCCATGAGGACATGGGCTTGAATTTCATCCTTGAGGCTGCTGATAAAACACTCTCGAAAAAGGGCATCAGACATGCCCTCTCTTCTAAAATCCAGGCACTCATAGGAAGCTATAAAGTCTTCGACTGTTCCTAATTGTTTCAGCTTTTTCAAATAGCCCAAATGGTTGGTGTCAGTGTCAAAGCATTCATAAAGCTCTGCCACAAATTGTGTCCAAGCAATATACCCTTGACGATAATTTTTTCTCCATTGCCACCATTTCCAACGTTCTTGATCTAGATGGAGAACACCATACCAGAGTTTGGCCAAGTCATCTATAATACTATAAAAAGAGAAGTAATGTTCCATTTGGGTTACCCAACCAGTGGGGTCCAAGCCATCAAATTTGGTCACATCCACCCGTTGAATTCATAGGTCACGTTGAAAGTGATGGTTCTGCAAGGTAAGGGAATGAGAGTAATGGTCACCTTCAGTATGTGGGGGTGAGGAAGAGGAAGGGTTATCTGTAGGGATATACAGTTTGGTGCAGAGTGCCGAAAAGACTGATTCAAGATGGGTGGTGAGGTCTTGTTTGATTTCACCCATTGAGGACTGCATGCTCATATTGATGGCGATGACATTGGCACCGAGTTGTTTCACTTCTTGTTGGGTCTCAATGAGACTAGATTGCAAGGTGTTGAACCGAGCTTCCAAGTCTTGGCTATGAGTATGGGCCATGAGGATGGGGGAACTGAAAAGGGGCAGGCGGGGTAAAAATATTTTTCCTAAAAAATGATATGGATGAATGTGATAAGGGTGAAGAGATGAATCCAATGGAATAGGGCTGAAGAATATTGCGGAGAGGAAATCCCCAAATGCTTAACCAGAAATAAATGTATATTTACTTTGTAACCCGAACACAGTTGCGCGACAATAGATCTTGTCTATTTTAATTTGTTTATGTTTCTGTCCCCAAGGGTTAGGTATTCAAGGGTTCTATAGACAAGGGCTTTCTCTGTGCTATAGCTCTCTGATATACGTGAGAGGTCCAACAGTAGTACTCATCCCAATATCTCAGGGAACTAACTAAGGAGGATAGATCGTACCCTTATCTATACTACCCGACTACCCATGTACTAGAGAGTATCTTCCCGAGTGTTGTTCTCGATGACACTATAGTAGTCAGGCGACCGATCGATTTATCTAAAGAGGGCTTCAGGTAATCTAGGCCGATTCATACACATGTGTTGTCTGATGCTCTACCACTAAAAGGGGTACCAACAGGGGTTACAAGGGTGGCCAACAAATGTGCGCTTAAGTACCACTTGTATTTCCTGCATGTATGAATCCCTCAACCGTGGGTTTATGCGTGTAACGATAGATCTCTGTGGCTTAAAGACGCTGGAATATGTCTCTACCCTGAAAAAAATTTAACCCACACTTTCTGTTGAGGAAA
This sequence comes from Picea engelmannii, assembly GCA_009831015.1. Lineage (NCBI taxonomy): Eukaryota > Viridiplantae > Streptophyta > Pinopsida > Pinales > Pinaceae > Picea > Picea engelmannii. The sequence goes on along the minus strand of ML776762.1, from coordinate 1,606,478 downwards.
GTGCTCTAATACCACTTGTAATATACCAAATATAAAATGTATGCAGAATAGAAATAAAATGCTAGTAATGGCAGAATAACAACAATATAACTAGAACATTCACCACAATAACACTGAAATGATATAAGAATAACAACAGAAATAACACTTTGAATCTGAAAGCAACGTTCATGGGCCTCTTCGAGGGGGAAACCTCCAGTTGAGCAGAGCTCTATTACAATAATATCCAAGCTAGGGTTCTCATACCCTCGACTCCTATTTATACTAAAAAGAAGCATCTAGAGGAAGATCCTTCTAGAAGCAGAAGCTTCTATTAGGTCTTCTTACATCCACCTTATTCTATTTTATTGAAAGGCCTTATTAATATTGACCTTTATTACATCTGAATATATTGTTCTACCTATGTGTGGGTTAGGACCCTAACACATGTCACCAAAACAAAAATGGTGAAAAATAGGTCTACACAGCTCCATTCAAATTTCCTTTCCTATTTCTTCCATAAAAGACTAAGTAGAGCTTCGAGCCTTACCTATATTACACGATTGTAGAAATAGGAGGATCAATTCTTTATTCACTATATTCTAAATATATAATAATTTCATTTGCGATCTCCATGTTCAACAACTACAATGACAGGCTGAAACATAAAGTAGTACATGTTAGATTGCTTAACTTGGAACTTATTACTCTTCCAGTTAATGTGAAATACTTCTGTGAGATTATCTACTTTGAAGGTTTAAATATTTCTTATAGGGGATTACAAAAACTAATCTTAAAAAAAATGCATATTTCTCATATATCTTTCACCAAAACTATGCAAAAAAAAAATGAACAATATTTGTGATCTAAAGTAGAGCATAACTTCATTTTAACTTTAAAATTAATAAGTAATAAATTCGGGAAGCCATATGAAAGGCCAAAGATCCTATGTAGAAAACAGGTTGATAATAAAAATGGTAATAAGAATATGCCAATACAATACTAGTAGTAGAGACGAGATTTGGAAATGATCAAAAGCCATCTCACAAACCAGAAATGCAAGTTTGACAAAAGGATAACAATTGCAAAGAATATTTACATCATTGGACCATTTAAAAACATTTTTTTTGGTTGTATACCTTGTTCGTCGGTGGAAGAATAAACAAAACAAGATTAAACGACATAAATATACAAGACAATAATCACACACAAAGAACACAACAAATTTATGTGGTAAAACCCTTTAGAAGGGAAACATCCACGAGGAAATCATAATGGATTTTCTTATTGTTCAAAGGAGAATTACAACAACCAAACTCATCTTACAACCATCTCTCAACACTAATCCCACTTTACATCTATGAGCTTACATAGATAATAACATCTCTCCAATAGTTACAATTAATGTGCACCTAACTAATTCTATTTTTAGTTGATTTGATCAACTTAAGATAGAATAATAGGAGCTAGGAAATCCTCCCATATCCTATCCGTGGGAAATTGGTTGGCACTGTTTCAACAATGTCCACCTTGAAAATAATTTACCTGATATATCATGTCCAAATTTATTTATCACCTTTCCTACAATCCAAGAGAATCCAGACACCATCGCAACTTCTCTAACAATACTGGTTTTGTGAACATGGACCTACAAAATTCTCTTGTGTATGGACCTTTTCTAGAGACACTCCACTTTCATCAATAACCTATCTTACAGAATGGTATTTAATAGGAATATTTTTTGTATTACTGTGAGAAGATGGAATTCTATCCAAATGAATAACACTTTGACTATCACATAATAGTTTTTCTTTGTCTTGTATCATTCATAACTCTCCCAACAAACCTTTTAACCAAATTTCCTCCTTGCAAGAATGTGAACCAACTATATATTTTTCCTCCGTAGTGGATAAAGAAGCAATGTTTTGAAGCTTTGACATCCAACTAGAAGGTCCTCCTGCAAGAGTAAAGACATATCCTGAAGTGTATCTTCCTTTTTCCAAGTCACCTGCAAAATATGAATTGACATAACCACAAAATAAATCACTGCAACCATTGTAGGTGATACAATAATTACTTGTACCCATAAGATACTGAACCACCCATTTCACTATTTCCCAATGCTCTTTACCTAGATTTTCCATCTATCTACTGATAACACCAACTTCATGTGAAATTTTAAGAAAGGTTTTTTGAATTAGCCACAATTGAAGTCATTTTTTGATCGATTTTTTGAATCCTCAAACTGGATTCATCCTAAGCACCAATCATCGAAGGTGAGAGCTGCAAATATTCAATATAAATAAAAGATGTGGGACAATTTTTGTAACTAGACTTCTAGTTGACAAGTCAAGTTATAAAAATTGTCCCACATCTTATATTTATATTAAAGATTTGCAGCTCTTACCTTTGACGATTGGTCCTGAAGATGAATCTAGTTTGAAGATTCAAAACGTCGATGACAAAATGACTTCAACTGTGAGTAATCCAAAAAAGCTTTCTGAAAATATTCGCCATAGTAATTTGAAAATAACAATTCATGTGAAATATCTTTCCCAGTACTTAGCATCACATACATCAAAATTCCTAGTACATTAGCATATGGTACATGAGACATGTATTCATTTTCTTCATCATTACTAAGACATAATCTTGAAGAAATCTTGAAATGGGAATCTAAAGAGAGTTTCGCATTATTCATACCGAACCTCATAAGTATTTTCTCCACTTACTTCTGTTGTGATAACCACAAATTACCATTTTTCCTATCTCTATGTATCTCCATGCCCAATATTTATTTTTTTTCTTCTATATCCTTCATATCAAAATTCATAGCCAACTCAGCCTTTAACTTGTTGATTTCAACCATGCTTTTTCTTGCCATAAGAATATCGTGAACATATAACATAAAAATAATAAATATGGAATTTTCCAAATTTTTAAGGTAAACACAATGATCATACTCACTTCTTGTAAAATTTTGGCTCACCATGAAGCAATCAAACTTCTTGTACCATTTCATGGGAGACTCCCTTAGGCCATACAATGACTTCTCGAGTTTGCAAACAAACCTTTTATTGTGATCCTGAACAAACCCTTCTGGTTGTTCCATATATATTTCCTCATGCAAATATCTATGTAAAAAATTTGTTTTAATGTAGACTTAGGTTCTCTAACTCAGTATCAAGAAAAGAAACTAGTTCTAACACAATACAAATTGAAAAAAGATTAACAAATAGTGAAAAAATTCCATGCAAATCAATACCTTCCTTATGAGAATACCCTTTTTCTACCAATCTTGGTTTGTACCTTTCAACTTTATCATCAACACCCCTTTTCATCTTGTAAACCCACTTGTAACCAACAATCTTCCTTGCCTTCGGAAGTTCTACTAGGTCCCATGTTTTATTCCTATCTAAGGCATCCATTTCTTCTTTCATTGCTATTTTCCATTTATTACTATTACATACCTATATTTCTTCCTTATAACAACTAAGTTATCCATCATTAGAAATCAAAGAAACAGATGTAGCATAATCATCATACCTCTTAGGAAAATTTATGACCCATGTATATCTCTGTACATATTGTTGTGGTATTTCCTCAATTTCCTTGAATTTTTTTTTATCATCATCTTCTTCTGCAAGAGCTTCTCCATGAGCATATTCATGCTCCTTCTCTGATCCAGATTATTTTCGGCATGAAATGAGAGCGGAGATATAATAAAGAAATGTACAGATATATATCGAATATCCAATATTATAACAAAAATGTATCATAGATGCAACCATAAATAAACATATGCAGTAATACACAATTTTCTATTAATGAGCGAAAATGTACAAAGACTGTAAAATACAGAGTGAAAGACACGCTAGAATGGTGGCAACTTATCTCTGAGAAGAGATGTGACAGATACACACATACATGAGAAGATAATTGTACAATGAGGCTCCAAAGAAATTTTTATCATAAATAAAATCCAAAACCATAACCCTGGAAGATGAAAATCCAAGAGTTTTGTGGACCCCGTTTTGGGTAGTTTGGTGTATCAACTTCTTGGGGGTGTAACTTTGGCATACGATCTATGTTTGGGGGGAACGATAACTCGTTGGAAAGGTGTCATTGAGGATATTCATTTTGGGGGCTCAATCAGAGTCTGTGGCTATCATTAAGAAGATCGATCCCGAAAAACCTTCATTTAGGCCCTGAAAATTACCCCAGAAGTTAAAAACTATTAAAAATAGTAAAATTACCAATATTTCCAGAAATGCTTTTTGAGCCAGTTGGAAAAGGTGGGTTGACGCAGCTGCACTCCTCAGAGCACATCCGCTCTCACAAGATCTTTTTTCTCCTCGGCCCCAAGAACTCAAATGTTCTTCTAATTCCCTATCAGGAATTTTCCTTACCCACAACAACTCTTCAAAAGATCTCCCTTAACGGTCGGGAATCAGAATTCGCGAATTCTGTGGTCGCGGGTTTTATGGCTCACGATTTCCCAAAACCCAATGTGAGTCAACGTTGACCCTTTCCCTAGCTATCGGAGTTCTCCCTATCGCGATTTCGCCACTCGTGATGTCAACAAATGGAATTTCCAAACTCCAAACCCCGATGTACCGATCCTCCAATGCACACGCGGGTTGACTATTCAACGGTCCCGTCACCTTATCGGGATTTTAGACTTCGCGGGATCACGAATCCTGATGCCAAAGGTTTTAGGTCTTGCTTTTTCCTGATCCCCGATACTGTGCCACCTGTCTTCCACCCTGACTCTGGCAGACCCACATGGCTTACATCGTTGTCGGGATATCACGGATCGGGACTCCAAGTGGTGAGATTTCTTTGTTCTCAAAACCCATGATTCTCTGAACCCCGACTTCCTTTAGATCTCCTGGCACGCGCCCCCACTGATGGACGGTTCTAGGTTCGTCGGGATATCGCAGATCGCGATATCGCAATTCCTGATGCAATCCTTTGCAACTTCGACTCACGAATCCCCGATACACGATATCATGTGTAGACCCGACGGTCCTTGTGACCTGGATCGACGACTCTGCCCTTCTTGAGCTTTAAACCTTTCGGACCTTCTCGTCGTAACCTCCTTACACCTCCACAAGATCCAACGGTTCTCGAAACTTCGCAAAATCTCCTCGGAGGATTTCGACCATCCGTTCTTTCTTATACAATCCATGAAATGAAGAAGGGTCTCTCCACGAGACTCATTCACCTGCTCTCCAACTTGCGATGCTTCCCTCAGATTTTCAATAGCAGCTTTCCTTCACTTATCCTTTAGTGAATTCGAAGGCCTACTCCTCCTGAGCTTTTCCATGACTTCAGTCTTCTTGGAAACTTCTTGCATGCACTCCTTGCGGCAACCCTTCAACCTCGACTGAATGTTGAAGTCTCTTGACCCTGCGCACACCTGCAGCAACAGTCTTTTAATACTTTGCTCAGGTTCGCAACCCTGAGACCTTTTACCTGGCCTATGCACTCCTTGCACGACACTGTGCCTAACTGCACCCATGAGGAAATGAGAACAAAAACTATCTCTACCTGAACCCTTCTGTCAATGCACTCCTTGCGGACGATTCGACTGCACTCCTTGCAGGAATCCTCTGGCTCAATAAGAGAAACAATTGAAACTCATTCCGTCACCCTCTCAGATTTCAATTCATACATGAAATCACATACACAGCATATAAAATCAAATGTATGACAGGAAATAAACATTCACGAGCATATCATTAATACACAAAGAAACAACACAACCATGTATTTGAATCAGATATTTCTTCTATTAATTCAAATGCCTGTACATGGGGTGTTCTTCATACAGTTCTCTGCATGCTCTCTTCTTCCTGGATTGATAATAATACAAATGATACAATGAGGGTGTCTATATCCGTTTTCCCTCTTGGACTCTAAAGATATCAAATCTAAAATTAAATTCCTATCTACCGGCATTAACTATTTTAAATGCCAACTATCTACCTAAGGACAAGAGCTATCCGCTCAAGGTCCATTTAAAATACACAAAGGTGCCTCTTCTTAAATGACTCATTTAATATTTGCGCAACAGTCCCAAAGCATTTTCAAAATTTGTGTTGGTTTGTCCAGCTGGTTTCCGCTTCCGCACTGGCTCGCTTGATGTGCTAGCGATGCTCCTACATCATACTCCTCAGCTTGAAAACTTTCATGGGCTCCTGTCCATGAGCTCCCACATGGTCTGTCCATGCTTCTGTATCACTGCTTCAGTCTCCCATCTAGCATCTTCCACTAGATGATTCTTCCACTTGACCAGATACTCATAGTATTCTTTCCTCCTGGTCTTCTTACCCACTCTCTTGTCCAGTATGCATTCCATCTGTGGCTTTTCTGCAACTGGCATTTGTTTCATCCACTGGATCACTGGTTCCTCAGTTCCAGTGTCTACTTCTTGAACCCTATATGGGTATAATTCTGCGATATTGAATATCAAAGATATTTCGATGCTATCCGGCAACTCAATCTCATAAGCATTTTCTCTGAATTTTCTCAAGACCTTGCACGGCCCAATTTTTTTCATTTTCAGTTTATTGTATGTTCCTCTCGGAAACCTTTCTTTCCTCAAGTGTGCCAGAACTAGATCACTAACCTCAAACTGAAGTTGTCTCTGATGCTGATCTGCTCTGCGCTTGTACTCCTGAGTTGATTTCCGCAGTCGCTCCTTCACCTGAATGTGAAGTTCCTTCATCGCTTCAGCAAATTCCTCTGCAATAGCACTGCTAGTAGCAATCTGTCCTGAATCCCTCAATTCAGACACTCCTCTTGGCTACATCCCATACACAATCTGAAATGGAATTTTTCCTGTGTTCCTGTTCACTGAATCATTGTATGCAAACTCTGCTTGTGGCAATATGCTATCCTAGCTGCTATGGTGCTCTGTCACCAAGCTTCTCAGTAAGTCTCCTAGACTTCTGTTGACCACTTCCATTTGCCCATTTGTCTGAGGATGATAAGTAGAACTAAACACCAAGTTAGTTCCCAGCTTCTTCCATAAGGTCCTCCAAAAATGCCCTATGAATTTGGTGTCCCTGTCCGAAACTATACTTTTCAGCAACCCATGAAGTCAAATGACCTCCTTGAAAAATAGATTTGCGATGTGCATCGCGTCGCTGGTCTTTTGGCATGGAATGAAGTGTGCCATCTTAGAAAACCTATCCACTACCACAAAGATCGAATCAACACATCTTTGTGTCCTTGGCAACCCCAATACAAAATCCATGCTAATCACCTCCCATGGCTTCTCTGGTATGGGCAATGGTTGATAAAACCCTGCATTATGTTTCCTCCCCTTCGAATGTTGGAAAAATTTGCATCTGTCAAAGAAACTCTTGACATCTGTGCGCATCCCCGGCCAAAAGTATGATTCCCGAATGTTTTTTCATGGCCAAAATGTCCTGCTAATCCACCACTGTGTTTCTCCTTTAACAAGTTCTCCCTCATGGAGCAATTTGGAATACACAGTTGATTGCCTCTAAACAACAATCCTTCCTGGATCATATAATCCATCCAAGGGCTTCAGTCTCTGAGAACTGGATTCTCAGTTGCTTCATATGCTTCTACAAAATCTGCATCTCCTGGGTACATGTCCCTGAGATTTTCAAAACCCAATATTTTGACTCGGAATTCCTGCAACAACAAACACTTCCTGCTCAAAGCATCAACCACTTTGTTAGCAGTACCAAAAATATGCTTAATCAAAAACGTGAAATTCTGCATATACTCTACCCATTTGGCATGTTTCTAATTCGGCTTCTCCTGTTGAGTCACAAACTGTAATGCGTGGTTATCACTATATAGAACAAATTCTTTTGGGATCAAGTAATGCCTCCACTTCTTCAACGCCTGTATGATAGCATAAAATTCTTTATCATACGTGGAGTATTTCACCTTTGCCTCATTCATCTTCTCACTGAAATATGCAATCGGTCTGTCTTCTTGACTTAAGACCGCTGCTATGGCATACCCACTTGCATCACATTTCACCTGGAATGTCTTCAGGAAATCCGGCAGCACCAAAACCGGTCGTTCCGTGATCTTCTGCTTCAATAGATTGAAGCTCTTCTCAGCCTCAGTTTTCTAGTGAAAAGACTTATGCCGCTTCTTCACTATATCCATCATTGCTGCACTAATCCCACTGAAATTCCTGATGAATTTCCGGTAGAAACTAGCCAAACCATGAAAACTTCTCACCTCGAATACATTTCTCGGTGATGGCCAATTCTTGATCACTTCCACTTTATCTGGATCCATCCTCAACTCATTAGCTGAAATAACAAAACCCAAGTAAATGAGCTCTGTCTTCATAAATGAGGACTTCTTCATATTAGTCAACAGTTTCTCCTTCTATAGCTTCTTCATCACAATGGCCAAATGCTTCAAGTGTTCAGCCTCTGATTTACTGTAAATCAGTATGTCATCCAAATACACAATGACGAATTTCCCGATGAATTTCCTCAGGACTTCATTCATCAACCTCATAAAGGTACTTGGTGCATTCGTCAAACCAAACGGCATGACTAACCATTCATACAGTCCTTCGTTAGTCTTGAAGGCTATCTTCCACTCATCGCCTTCCCTCATGCGAATTTGGTGGTATCCGCTCTTCAAATCTATATTTGAAAAATATTTTTCCCCACTCAGGCAATCCATCAGATCATCCATTCTCGGCAATGGAAATCTGTACCTGATGGTTATCTTATTGATCACTCTTGAATCGGTACACATCCTCCAACCTCCATCCTTTTTTGGACTGAGTACTGTTGGAACAACACATGCACTTAAGCTCTCTCTGACCAACCCTTTCTCCAGTAGCTCATAGACCTACTTCTTAACCTCTTCATTTTCTTGCGGCGTCAATCTATACGTGGATTTGTTCAGCAAACTAGCTCCTGGTATGAGGTCTATATGATGGCTCACACTCCTCATTGGTGGCAACGAATGAGGTAGTTCGTCCACTATGATTTCAGCGAACTCTTCCAGCAGTTCCTAAACCTCATATGGTAAATCATTCACTCTTGTGCTAGTCAGAACAATCCTCGGCTTTCTAACCACCAAGAACTGTGGATTTTCCTTCTTCTTAACCTCCGTAAGAAGCTCCTTCCCACTCATGAGAAGTACTGTGTTGCTTACTTCCGGCTTCACTTCCTTATCCTTTATCGGAAGCAACATATGGGTTCTCCCATTCTTCTCCAGGGTATATGTGTTCATTCTCCCATCATGAATCACATTTCTATCATATTTCCATGGTATACCTAGCAATAGATGACATACATCCATGGGAATAACATCACACAAAATCTTATCATTATATCCTCCTATCTTGAATTCAACCAAGCATTGTTTAGTAACAGTTACCTGGTGTCCTTTCTGTAGCCACAAAACTCTGTATGGGCTTGGATGATCAGTCGTTTCTAGCTCCAGCTTCTCTACCATCTCGATTGAAATGAGATTATCCATGCTACCACTATCTACAATGACCTTGCATACCCTGTCCTTGGTCTTGCAAGCTGTCCTGAAAAGTCTGGTCCTTTGGACTGAATTTTCCACCTCCTTCTCAAGTGTCAAAAGGAATTTTCGCATCATAAGAGATCTTCTGCCTTCTGCATCTTCTACCTCAACATCCTGCCTCTGCACCTCGGTGATGTGAGCTTCTCCAATGTCCTCGAGTCTTGCTCGGAGATCACGCATCTGCCTCTCCATTTCTGTATTTGTTACCTGCCTACCTCTTCTCCGCACCTCCCTATCCTCTGGATCAGGTGACTGTCTTTCCCTCCTCGGCGACATGGTGAATTCCCTTCTTCTCTACTAAAGAAAGCAAAGAGATATTCTCGCTCTGATACCAAACCTGACGCAGCCGCACTCCTCAGAGCACGTCTACTCTCACAGGATCTTCTTTCTCCTCGGACCAAAGAACTCAAATGTTCTTCTAATTCCCTATCGGGAATTTTTCTTACCCACAACAACTCTTTAGAAGATCTCCCTTAATGGTTGGGAAATCGGAATTTGCGATTTCACGAATTCTGTGGTCGCGGGTTTTATGCCTCACGATTTCCCAAAACCCGACATGAGTCAACGTTGACCCTTTCCTTGACTATCGGAGTTCTCCCTATCGCGATTTCGCCACTCGCGATGTCAACAAATGGAATTTCCGAACTCCGAACCCCGATGTACCGATCCTCCAATGCAAACGCAGGTTGACTATTCAACGGTCCCATCACCTTATCGGGATTTCAGACTTTGCGGGATCGTGAATCCTGATGCCAAAGATTTTGGGTCTTGCTTTTTCCTGATCCCCGATACTGTGCCACCTGTCTTCCACCCTGACTCTGGCAGTCCCACACGACTTACGTCACTGTCAGGATATCGCGGATCACAACTCCAAGAGGAAATATTTCTTTGTTTTCGAAACCCCTGATTCTCCGAAACCTCAAGTTCCTTTATATCTCCTGACACGTGCCCCCACTGATGGACGGTTCTAGGATCGTCGGGATATTGCAGATCATGATATCGCAATTCCTGATGCAATCGTTTGCAGCTTCGACTCACGAATCCCCGATACACGATATCACGTGTAGACCCGACGGTCCTTGTGACCTAGATCGATAGCTCTGCCCTTCCTGAGCTTTAAACCTTTCGAACCTTCTCGTCGTAACCTCCTTGCACCTCTGCAAGATCCAATGGTTCTCGGAACTTCGGGAAATCTCCTCGGAGGATTTCGACCATTTGTTCTTCCTTATACAATCCACAAAATGAAGAAGGGTCTCTCCAAGAGACTCATTCACCTGCTCTCCAACCTGTGACGCTTCCCTCAGATTTTCAATAGCAACTTTCCTGCACTTATCCTTCAGTGAGTTCGAAGGCCTACTCCTCCTGAGATTTTCCACAACTTCAGTCTTCTTGGAAACTTCTTGCACGCACTCCTTGCGGCAACCCTTCAACCTGGACTGAGTGTTGAAGTCTCTCGACCTTGCGCACAACTATAGCAGCAGTCTTTTAATACTTCGCTCAGGTTCGCAACCCTGAGACCTTTTACCTGGCCTGCACACTCCTTGCACGACACTGTGCCTAACTGCATCCACGAGGAAATGAGAACAAAAACTATCTCTACCTGAACCCTTCTGTCAACGCACTCCTTGTGGACGATTCGACTGCACTCCTTGCAGGAATCCTCTGGCTCAATAAGAGAAACAATTGAAACTCATTCCTTCACCCTCTCAGATTTCAATTCATACATGAAATCACATACACAGCATATAAAAGCAAATGTATGACAATAAATAAACATTCACGAGCATATCATTAATACACAGAGAAACAACACAACCATGTATTTGAATCAAAGATTTCTTCTATTAATTCAAATGCTTGTACATGGGGTGTTCTTCATATAGTTCTTTGCATTCTCTCTTCTTCCTCGATTGATAATAATACAAATGATACAATGAGGGTGTCTATATCTGTTTTCCCTCTTGGACTCTAAAGCTATCAAATCTAAAATTAAATTCCTATCTACCAGCATTAACTATTTTAAATGCCGACTATCTACCTAAGGACGAGAGCTATCCACTCAAGGTCCATTTACAATACACAAAATTGCCTCTTCTTAAATGACTCATTTAAGATTTGCGCAACAGTCCCAAAGCATTTTCAAAATTTGTGTTGGCTTGTCCAGCTGGTTTCCACTTTTGCGCTGGCTCTCTTGATGTGCTAGCGATGTTCCTGCATCATGGGTGGCCACTGATATCCACCTAGATCAATATTACCTCCTTAAGAATAAATGGTCTCCATTGCGTTGAGTGCGCGGGGGGGAGGGAAACGCGTTTGTTGAATCTGCATCTTGATGATTTTCTTGCCTTGTTGGACAAGTTGCGCTGCTTAGCTTGTTGAAGGTTGTCATGAACCTGTGGCTGGAAGGGTTGGACATTTTTAACCAGTCTGTCTACATGATATTCCTTTGTGCAAAAGGAATATTTACACTTTGTTGCAATCTTGTCAACCTGCTTCTGTTGGATAGAAGGTGCTTGGGTCGAGGTTGTAGTGGTTGTAGTATCCTTATGTTCACTTTTTGAGAAGATTGTGAAGAAGTTGAATTTTTTAGTATGAGATACTACCTTACGACATTGTTTAGGTGGTACAGTAGTTGGAACTACCTATGGTATATTGTAGAGATTACCCCCCAAAGTAACAATGACACTACAGGGTCTACACTCATATATAGCATGGTGCTTCAACATATATGGTTGGCCCAAGAGAACATCACAGACATAGAGCGGTGAAACATCACATAATACCTCATCCTTGAAGGGTTGGATGTCATATGACAATCGATACTACTGGATGGCATGAAGATCTCTTCCTTGGAGAAGCCACCCAATGTTGTATGGTTGTGGGTGTGATGTTGTCAACAGTCCCAATTGTTTGATGACCTATGTTGAGATGAGGTTCTTATGGCTTCTGCTATCAACAATAAAATGCAGTGAGGTCCCCTTCACCCACATCTATGAGTGAAAAATGTACTCCCCCTCTTCAGGATCTGCAGGTTCTTCTTCTTGATTTTTTCTGGTAACGACAATAGCAGTGGGGTCTGTGTCGATGATCTGTCTTTTACTAGTATTTTCAGAATCGAATTATGAATCAAGGTTCAGATCCTTATCTTTGACTCAACCACCAATGACTTTTTTGGTTGACATTCATCGATGTTTTGCCAGGGGATTTTGTGGAAGTCACACAATTTTCCAGTGTCCTTCTTTGTCTTCCCGTGGCCCTTCTTTTTTTATGGCTTGGACTGGTTTTCAGGAGACTGTCTTTTAGGGATGTGTTTATCATACTTTGGTTGTTACTTATTTGCAGACCCAAAATCCCATTTTTTCTGGTGCTTAAATTTATGCTCAATTTTAACAACATATCGATAAGAATCACTGAGTGATGAGACGTCCAAAAAATCCATTTCAGTTTGGATGTATCTGTGTTGAGCCCCACGGTATTTCAGAACCAAATATCGTTAAGAGTCTTTGATACCCATCTTGGTGCACAAGGTATGGAAGGTATTGGTGAACTACATAACTACTTGGCCCCTCTCTTTCCGTAGTGTGGTCCATATCATATATTGGTCCTCATAGTTGCCAACAGCGTAATATTGTTCCTTTATCGTGTCCACAAAAAAATCCCAAGTGGGATCGGCCCCATATATTCCAGATTCTTTTGTGGAACTTTGCTCCCAGTAATTTTCCCACCAATGTTTGACATGGCGGAGATATTTATAGAGTGTGAAGGTGATATTTTCCCTATCGAAAAAATGATGAACAGAGAAATAACCTTCTAGCAGATTTAACCATTTATCTAGGGCATCTGCATCTATATGACCTTCAAATACATGAATATCAAAATTAACCCGTACCTTGAAAGGAGAGGTGCTTCCAAAGTGGTTCTTTGATGAATATGCACCTGTTTCTATCGACAAGCATTAAAGCATGTGGAAAAAATTCTCCATCATTTCCTCCCTCTGTCACGTGAGAGCTTGCTCAAGCACCAGATTGATAGAATCGTCTGCTCTGCCATTTTTATTTTCTTCTACCATGGAGGGTTTATTGGGTGTGTGAGAGATATTGTATTTAAGAGGGACAAGCTCAATACCCATATTTCTATACTCAGACCTCATCGAGGATATGCACTAAAAAAAACCAATCAAGAGCAGCCTGCTCTGATACCACTGATACGAATTATTTTCAGCATGAAATGAGAGAGGAGATATAATAAAGAAATGTACAGAGATATATCGGATATCCAATATTATAACATAAATGTATCAGATATGCAACCATAGACATAGACATACAGTAATACACAAATTTCTATTAATAAGCGAAAATGTACAAAGACTGTAAAATACAGAGTGAAAGCCTCACTAGAATGGTGGAAGCTTATCTTTGAGAAGAGATGTGAAAAATAATCGCATACATGAGAAGATAATTTTACAATGAGGCTCCAAAGGCCTTTTTATCATAAATAAAATCCAAAACCCTAACCCCGGAAGATGAAAAGCCAACAGTTTTGTGGACCCCATTTTGGGTTGTTTGGTGTATCAACTTCTCATGGACGTAACTTTGGCATACGATCTCTGTTTGGGGTGAATGATAGCTCGTTGCAAGGATATCGTCAAGGAGATTCATTTTGGGGGCTCAATAAGAGCCTTTAGCCATGTTTGAGAAGCTATATCCAGAAAAACCTTCATTTAGGCCCTCAAAATGGCCCCGGAAGTTAAAAACTGCTAAAAATAGTAAATTACCAAAATTGTCATGAAATTGTTTTCAGCCAGTTGGAAAAGGTGAGTGGCCACTAATATCCACTTGGATCATTCTATCATATATATGATAGAGTCTCCAACTAAATTTCCTGGGTTTGCGATACTTCTACCTATTTCACTTCAACATCCACATCTGATTTAATGAGTGACAATTCATCAAATATGACATCTTTGTTAATGATGATTATGTGGGAAGTAGGATCTCATAGTATATATCCCTTAATTCCATCACCATACCAAAAAAATATAATCCTTTTTTAATTGGGATCTAACTTAGAATGTTGATCCTCAAGAATAAGATCATAGGCCACACAACAAATTTTTTTAATATTTGAATAATCATAAGGGTGACTTGTCCTACCTCTTATAGAATTTTACAATATATTGTAGCTGATGGTGATCGATTTACCATATGAAATGATGTAAAAACTACTTCTTCCCACAATTCCTACTGCAACTTGGCATTACTGAGCATGCTTCTTGCTCTCTCTAGAAGATTCCTATTCATGCATTCAACAACATCATTTTGTTGAGGAGTATAAACCGTGGTTTTATGTATTTCGATCCCAACTTCCTTGCAATAATGTTCAAATTCCTTAGAAGTAAACTGACCTTCATTATCACTTCTCAAACATTTGATTGACCTACCAGTTCTCTTTTCAACCAAATCTATAAATTGCTTAAAAGCATTAAACACATAAGCCTTTCTTTTAAGTAAATAGATCCACACCTTTCTAGAGTAATAATCTATAAATGTTACAAAATATGGCGATCCTCCAAAAGAAACTTTAGGATATGGTCCGCATACATTTGAGTGGATATAATCAAAGATACCTTTACTAGTATGTCTTCTTGTTTTAAACTTTTGTCTATACTATTTTCCATGAATCCAATGCTTGCAGAAATTCAAATTTAGATATTTAAAGATTGAAAGTAACTTACGATCTAGTGGTACCTTAATCCCTTTATCGATCATATGGCCCAATAAGTGATGCCATAAACGATTAGAGTCACTTGCACCTTCAGATACTACAATTTCTTGATTTGATTAAGTTCTTCCTTCTAGATGATAAATATTCTCGATCTTGTTATCCTGCATAACTACTAAGATGCCTTTGGACACCTTCAATACTCCATCTTAAACTGTACATTTATAACCAATAGTATATAGAAATCCCAAATATATTAGGTTCTTTATAAGGTTAGGTACATTCCTCACATATGTTTTAAAACATTCTTACAGTACCATCATACATTTTAACCTGAATGCTACCAATTCCAACAATTTTACAAGAAATATCATTTCCCATAAAAACAACATTGTCGTCTATAGATTGGTAAGTTGAAAACCAATTTCTATTAAAGACACATATGATTGGACGCACCAGAGTCTAAAAACCAATGTTGATCATGTTGTGAAACATTACAAATAGATAATACATCATCAGTCATATGTGAACTTGTTTTAGTTGAAGTAGCTTCATTTTCTTCCTTGGTGGAGTCCTCTTTGGATGCTTGTAGTCTTTTCTAGAAATCTTTCTTGAGATGCCCATATTTTCCACAGTACCAACATTTTAGCTTACCCTTCTTTCCTTTTGACTTAGATCTTAATGTACCTCTCTGATTATTACCTCTTTCCTTATATCGACCTCTAGCCACCATTTCTTTTGATGTTGAGGTTTCTTGACTGGATTTTATCCTCATCTCCTCAGACAACATGGCTCCCACAATACTTTCATAATAAATGGAATATGTTTTGATAAACCACATAGATGTGACTAAATGATCCCAAGATTAAAGTGATGAAAAGAATAGGGTGACTTCTTTGTCCTCATCTTTGTATTTTACTTCCATACTAGATAATTGACAAATCAGAGTATTGAAAACATTTAAATGATCGACAATTTTGTTACTTTATTTCATCCATAAGATGTACAACTACTTATTCAAGAAGATTTTGGTTTTCAAGGGATTTTTCATATAAATGATTTCCAGTCTGTTCCATAAGCCTGTTGTTGTCTCCTCTCTGATGATATTAAACAAAACTTCATCTACTAGACATAGATGAATGGTACTAAGATCTCTTGCATCTAGATATTCTTAGTCTGCATCTATCATGCTTACTTGTTTCTTTGTCTTGACCTCTAATGCATTTTCCAATCCTTGTTGTATGAGAAGATCTTTCATATTGAGCTTCCATAGCTCAAAGTTATTCTTTGCGTTGAATTTCTCCACCTCAAACTTTGAACTCTGTACTTTTTCCATTACCACAAACCACCCAAAATCTCCCAAACCACTTCTTATAATAGAACTAATATTTTTAAAATATGGAGGAACAATATTATATTTGAACCCAAAAATATTTAATTAAAAGGTTTAATCCAAAGTACAAATATTTAAAATATTTGTCTTAAAACCTTTTACTAAACAAAGGTTCCACCTCTTAAGAAAATTATAACATCCATCTATAAAGTTGATCCTTTATAAAAGTGTTTTGTGAATGAAAAAACAAAATCCTCCATAAAAAATCATAAAGTCCACTTTTATAAAGTCATCATTTATAAAGTCGACTTTCATAAAAATATATCTTGTGTTTTATGAAACAAATGTCAACTTTCATACCATGACTTTCCATAGTTATAACACCCTCGAATTATCTCACTACCCGCTAAGTGTGAGGAGCGATGAGAAACAAATTATTGCCTTTGTCGCACCTACTGCGAATCTCAAGGACTGATGATCCAGGGTTATCGTGCCTCTTGCAAGACCTGAGGAGCAATGATACCACAAATTCTTAGAAACATAATTTTGAGACAATTTATTGACCCTCTAACATGGATCGAGTTTGAGACAATATTTTGCCCCTCTAACATGTATCGGGGATAAATAGGCCAAAAGTTATTTCCCCCCTTGCAATGAATTCATCCTAGCACATGGACCGAGCTCTTACAACATCTCGATTGCCCAATGACTCTCTTAAAATCACATAGATCCACTCAACTTGGCTCACCTACTCTAGTACTACTTCTTGGTTAGTGGAAGCATAAAAAAAACAAGATTAAATGAAAAAAAGATACAATACAACAATCACACACAAAGAACAGAACGAATTTACATGGTAAAACCCTTCAGAAGGGAAAAATCCACGAGGAAATGATAACTTTTTTTCTTATTGTTCAAGGGAGAATTGCAATAGAAAAACTCAACTAATTGCAACCATCTCTCAACACTCATTTCACTTTGCCTCTACGGGATTACATAGATAATAACATCTCTCTGTTTATATTACGGTTGTTGCAGGAGGTATTGACCTCCACATTTAACCTTTAATAAGACTAGAATATTTTAGAAATCTAGAGAAACCCTAAACGGTTGGATAAGAATCCTAGAAGACAAGTTGGCTCAAGAGAAAATCTAATATTAAGTTATTATCCTCCAGGAAGAGAAGTTGTCCTAATTAGGTGACTTGAAGAACTATAAATAGAGGGTGCTTAAGCTCATTTGGTATCACTCACTCTCATGACTTCATAAGGACTAATGTTGTGCATGAATAGAGGAGAGTTGCAAATGTTGCAGTGGTGACTTGGTATTTGTTTTATGGTTTGTAATTTATGCTTGGTATGCTATATTTGGAGAGAGGTAAGCTTACCTGGTTGGCTATTGGTTCTAGTTTTTTCTGTCATAATTATTCTATCTATCAAGGTTAAGGTTCTCGGGGGTGGATTTGTACCTATGGTTGGGTGACAATATAGTGATATTGTCCATGGTAAAATGAGCACACCTATTAATTTAATAGGTTATGGGCCTACACTATATTTGGACAGTCTAACCACTGGAAGGTATATTGGGATAATTTTCTCAAATGCAATTGCAGTTGGAGTTAGAGTTATGATGCAACAGTGAAACCCTAACCCTCTTGTTGAGGAACCATAAGTGAAGTGCTTGACCTAAATCCTAGATAGCCTAGTGCACCCTAGAGTAGTGCATGCCTTGGTACTCTTAGCAAGACAAGGAGTCAAATTTGAGTTTTTGGTCAAATTCAAAGGTTTACCAAGTCAAAGTCAAACTAAATGCAACCATGACTTACTCTATGAAGTCAAAAAACAAGTTAGAAGGGGATTCAAACTTTAGAGCATGGAATACAAGGATTGACCACATCTTTTCCAAGAATAAAGTTCTAGATATCGTGAAATGAAATATCATGGAACCACAGTTTGAAGTAGGAAAAGCGAAGGAACCTCAGAACGTTGCAACACTAGAGAAGTTCATGGATAATGACATTAATGCTATGAGTATCATAGTGTACTCTATAAAGGATCATTTGATACCCTACTTTTCTTATCTTGACTCATCCAAAAAGATGTAAGATTCCCTAACTTACCTTTTATCAGTCAGAAATATTGGACAAGTGGTGAGTCTGAATAATGAACTCTGTAACACAAAGATGACAAAGGATGACACCATAGCTTCATACTTTGTGAATATTTCTTAGTTGAAAGATCAATTACAATCTATTGGAGAAGCCATACTAGAAAAGGAAGTAGTGAGCATAGAACTCAATGGTCTTTCTAGATCATGGGATGCATTTGCTACACACATGAATATAAGGAAGGAGTTCCCAATCTTAGAATAACTTTGGACCTATTGTGCGCAAGAAGAGACAAGGTTAAAATCCAAAGGAAAAAATCAAAAGGAGGAAGATGCTCAAGCCTTTGCAACAATGTTCAAAAGAGATGGAGGTAAGAAAAGATATGATTCAAGAAAGAATTTCAAGACAAATATGTCAAAGGTACAATGCTTTGAATTCCATGATTATGGCCACGACAAAATGAATTGTACTAAACTAACAAAGAATATAAAAGAGAGACATCACGTGTCAGCTGCCAATGATGAAGAGCCCTCAAAGAAGGAAAAGCATGATGAAACAAATTTCTTCTATTATTCAACTCTTACTAGAACCATTGAAGATGACATGAGGTTGATTGACAATGGAGCTTCAAGGAATATGACAGATAACCATAAGAATTTCTCAAGCATGAAGGAAAAGGAGACATATCATAAATTGGAACTTGGAGATAAGAACTCCTATGCAGTCAAGGTAATTGGACAAGCTACTATCAATATGGACTCAAGTAACTCTATTCAACTCAATAATGTTCTATGTGTTCTTGGTTTGAAAAAGAATCTAGTATCTATTTCTTGTTTGGAAGAGAATGAAGGTAGAGTATTTTTTGTAGATGGAAAAGTTCTTGTATGGTCTAAAACTTCAAAGATAGAAGATGCTAGAGTCATTCGAATTCATGATAGAAGATTGAATAAACTCCTATGCCAGAATAGTCAAGCTCTTGTACATGATGAAATCAACCCTAATGATTTATGGCATAGAAGGTATTCTCACATTCATTATCAAGCCTTTCGATCCATAAAACAGATGGTTGTAGGCATGCCATAATTACAATCATTACTTGAAGGTGTGTGCAAAGGATGTGCACTTGGGAAGAATATTAATAAACCATTCCCAAGCAGTGAGAATAGATCGAAAAGGATATCATACCTAATACATTCATATGTATGTGGTCTTATGCCAGTGAAGTCTCTAGGAGGATCTCTTTACTATGTGATGTTCATAGATGACTTCTCAAGAAAGACATGGTTTTATATGTTAAAGACTAAGGATGAAGTATTTAGAAAACTACAAGAATTCAAGGCTGAAGTAGAGAATCTAATAGATAATAAGACCAAGAAAATAAGAACTAATAATGGAGGAGAATAAGCCTCTAAGGAGCTCGTTGTATTTTGTAAAGAAGATGGGATTAGGAGGGAGCTTATTGTTCCTCATAATCCTCAACAAAATTGTGTGGTAGAAAGGAAGAATGGAGCTATTGAAGAATCCGTTAAGGCAATGATGAATAACCATAATTTATCAATGTTTCTATGGGGAGAAGTAGCTATGACAAATTTTTATATTCATAATAGAAGTCCACATAGAATATTAAAGAACATGACTCTAGAATAATCCTTCTCCGAAAATAATCCAAGTGTTGAAGACTTGAGAATATTTGGATTCCATGTCTATATTCATGTTCCCAAGGATAAGATAAAGAAGCTAGAACATTCAAGAAAGAAATGTATATTCGTTGGATATAGTGAATCATCAAAAGCATATAGAATTTATGTTCCAAGTCAATAGAAAGTTGAAATCAACAAAGATGTAACGTTTGATGAAATAATTGCATTTAATAAGTCCATAGAAGAATCCATAGACTACAACAAAGAAGAGGAACATAAAGATATGAAGGAAGAAAGTACATGTTCTCCAGAAAACCCCAGTGAAGAACAAGAACCACCACAAGAACACGTGGAACCAATTATTTCACCTAAGACTAGAAAGAGATCATCCTGTCTTGAATCCACCTTGTAGGAAGCAGAAAAGAATAAATCTCTGAGTGGTACCTTCAGATAAACTAATAAACAAAAAAGGTTCTTGAGATATGCAACACTCATGAAAATTATTGTCAATGTAGAACCTTCCACCTTTGAGGAAGTTGTCAAATATAAAGAATGTACGGAGGCAGTGATGGAGGAATACCAATATATTATGAAAAATGATATGGGAACTTGTGCCTAGACCTAAAGAGAAGTCTACAGTCACTTCAAAGTGGGTTTATAAGATAAATCATGTTGTAGATGGAAGTATTGACAAATATAAAGAGAGATTTGTGTCTAGAGGTTTCTCCCGGTATTAGTGAGAAGATTATTATGAGACATTTTGTCCAGTTTCCAGATATACATCTATCAGATCCATCTTATCTCTACCATCTTCCATGGGTTTGATTTTACATCAAATGGATGTAAAGACCACCTTTCTCAATGGAGTGATTGAGGAAGAAGTATAAATAGAGAAACCTCAATTTTTTGAGGTACACCCAAGAGAAACACATGTATGTAGATTAAAGAAGGGCTTGTATGAACTCAAGAAAGATCAAAGAGATCACTATGCACGTATTGATAGCTACTTGACAAGACTTTAATTTTCCAAGATTCATGCCGATCCTAATCTCTATTAAAAAGTTGTGAATAATGCACCTTTGATTCTATTGTTATATGTTGATGATTTGTTCCTAATAAGTGCAGAGCCTCTCATTATTCTATGTAAGAATGATCTAGCCATTGAATTTGATATAAAGGATCTTGATCACATGCACTACTACTTGGGATTAGAAGTATGGCATAAGTGTGGTGAAATGTTCCTTAGACAAGGGAAGTATGTTGTAAAGATCATTCAGAGGTTTGGGATGATGGATTGAAAACCCATGGCAACTTCAATGGTAATAGATTTGAGGAAGTTGAGAGACTTTGATTATAATCCAATAGAATTGTCCCTATGCTAGTAGTTGATTAGCTCCTTCATGTACTTGGTGAATACTAGGTCGAACATTTTCTTTTCTATGAACATGTTGAGCCAGTTCCAGGTGGAACCTAGACCAGAGCATTGGATAGCTGCAAAGAATATCTTGAGATATCTTCATGGGAAAATAACTTATGGTTTGAGATATGCCCCAAATAGTGATGTAGAATTTCATGGATTTACCGATTCAGATTGGGAAGGAAGTGTAAATAATAGAAAGAGTACTTCTGGTATGTGTTTTAGTATGTGATCTTATATTATATCATGGGCTAGAAGAAAACATAATTCCATTGCACTCAACACTGTAGAAGCATAATATATTGAAGCTTGTGATGCTTGTACGAAAGAAGTGTGACTCCGCAACATAGTTTCTGGACTATTTGATCAGGTGCTAGATTCAACCGTGATATGTTGGCATAACCATAGATGTGGAAATATCTCAGAGAACCCGATGTTCCACAATATCTCGAAGCACATTGACATCAATTACTATTTTCTTCGTGATAAATTCCAGAGGGGAGAAGCGGTTCTTTAGTATATCTCCATTGATGAGAAGATTGTAGATATTTTGATGTATCCTTTGTTGAAGATAAACCTTGCATACTTGAGGGACAAGTCGGGGATCATGGATATTTCTCCCTTGCTTGAAAGGGAGGAGATGAATTCCTTGGTTGGGAGGACGAACTGATATGTGGCATCAAGAACTGTCAATGAGCTACATATCTATATCATGCTAGTACAAATTAGATATGTTTATACAACTTAGAGATGATGCTTGCATCATGCTATATATGATCATGCTAATACAACTCATATATGATATTGATGGTTGTAGTTGTTGATACAATGTCCTAAGGATCATCATGCTAGTATAACTTAGAGGTGGACATACAACTTAGATATGATGTATTGACATCATGCTAGTTATGATCATCCTTGTACAACGTAGAGACGATGCTAGTGAGCCACATCATCCTAGATATGGACATGTGAGTACATCCTAGATATGGCATACAACTTAAATATGATGTATTGACATCATGGTAGATATTTCATGCTAGTGTGGCTTAGAGATGACCATACAACTTAGAGATGATGCAGGGGTATCGTTTCATGCTAGATATGATCATGCAAATACAACTTAGATGTGGCATACAACTTAGATATGATGGATTGGCATCATGCTAGATATGTCATGCTAGTATGGCTTAGAGATGATCATACAACTTAGATATGACACAGTGAGGCATTGATCAACATCATGCAATTACATCTTAGATGTGGCATATATCTTAGATATAATGCATTGGCATCATGCTATATATCTCATGCTAGTATGGCTTAGAGATAACCATACAACTTAGAGATGATGAAGGGGGCTCGTGTCATGCTAGATATGATCATGCAAGTACAACTTAGATGTGGAATACAACTTAGATATGATGCATTGACATCATACTAGTTATGCCATGCTATTATGGCTTAGAGATGATCATACAACTTAGAGATGACACAATGAGGCACTGATCTACCTCATGTGAGTTCATCTTAGATGTGGCATATAGATTAGATATGATGCATAGGTATCATGCTAGATATGTCATACTAGTATGGATTATAGATGATGTAGATGATAATCCATATCGTTCCAATATAGCTTATATATGATGCATTCACATCATGCTAGTATGGCTTAGAGGTGATGTAGTTGATGATATTGTTGATGCAGGATGATATTAGAGTATATGATTTTATTGTTGTGGAGACTGTATGTTTCTAGAGAGTAGTTGTATGTTATTGTGGTGTATGTGTTCCACTCATAGTGACTGTGTCCCACAAGCTGTGTACCAATGGATAGTAGTTGTATACTACTATGGATAGACATAGTTGTTTTCTATTGGATGGAATTTTTTTGATTGCCATGGAGACTATCACTAGTGTTGGAGATGATTTCCAACTATATGGATAATGATGATGGTGTTTGTAATTTGATTTGTGTAACCATGAGATAACATGTGTGGCTATGATGATGCTACCAGTAGAATGGTCTATTTGTGTTCAATAACATTTTCAATAATACCTCTCTATCTAGGAGGGAGTGTTGATATTACAATGGTTGAGGGAGGTATTAACCTCCACATGTAACATTTGACAATACTAGAATATTCTGGAAAGCTGGAGAAACCCTTAACAGTTGGATAAGAAACATAGAAGACAAGTTATCTCAAGAGAAAATATAATATTAAGTTATTAACCTCCAAGAAGAGAAGTTGGCCCAGTTAGGTGACTTGAAGCACTATAAATAGAGGGCACTTGAGCTCATTTAGTCTCACTCAATCTCATGACTTGATAAGGACTAGTGGTGCACATGACTGGAGGAGAGTTGTAGTTGCCGCACTCATAAATTGGTCTTTGGATTATGGTTTGAACTTTCTTCTTGGTAAACTATCTTTGGAGAAAGGTACGCTACGTTGGTTGGCTATTGGTTCTAGTGTTTCCTTCTAGAATTATTATATCTTTCAAGGTTAAGGTGCTCAGGGGTGTCTTTGTGCCTATAGTTGGGTGAGAATATAGTGACATTGTCTATGGTAAAACGAGCACAGCTATTATTTTAACACTCTCCACAAGGTACAATTAATGTGCACCTGACCAATTCTATTTTTAGTTGATTTGATCAACTAAAGTAAGAATAATAGGAGCTAAAAAATCCTCCCATATATTATCTCTGGGAAATTGGTTGGCACTGTTTCAACATAACTCTGTGGCATTGCATTAGCTAGATGGAAAATCTGTTGGGAACGAGGCATGTCTGAAAATATAGTTGAAAGTAACGAAGAAGCATAATCCTTCTGGAAAAATGTTGTGTAAGATTGATGCAAACGTATTTTATAATATTTGTATGGAAAAAATAGGATCATATTAGAAAGATAGGGAAAAATTTAATTAATAAACTACCATTAAATCTAAAATTCAACATTTTATGTGAATTTTTTTTTCCTTAAAGCTTTGTTTTTGTTTCCATTTTTTTTTTAAGATTTAATGATGCTTTCCATAATTTTGAAATAAGTCAAAAAAAATTAAAAACAAAGTTTTTATGCTAAAAAATTCTCATTATTGAAATAAAATTTATACAAAATTCATATAAAATTTAGAATTTTTTTATATATAAAGAAAAGTAAAGTTATTCACTTATTAACTTACTTTAAATACCAAACACATGAAACATTAATTGGTGGGACTCTGTTTCCACCACAAGGAATTTTGATGTCAATGAATGGGCCTTGAGAGATGGAAACCTCCAAGGTTAAGGTTTAGGTGAAGAGTTTGCGAAGGGAGGGAGTATGGGACTCCTCCCACCACCATTGAACATAATGTTTATTCCAACAAGGGATACAAAGGGGTACATACCAGGTTTCACCATGAATGTCGAGAGGAACAAAAATTGGGAAGGAAATGATAGTGCAAGATTTAGGGGAAATGATTTCCCAATGAGCAGAGAAATGATGGATAACAAAAGCCAAAATAAAGAAGAGAAGAGAAATTGGATATATGAGGCACTGCAAGGGGTTTCAAAGGATTGGATATGTGTTTCATATGATGACATGGGGAATTATGGAGAGTGTTCCTTGAAGCTCCCTAGTCGCTCACCAAATTCATCTCCAGGTATCTTTGTTTTCCTTTTTGGTTTGTTGCACCAGTTTCATGTTTCATTTCCTTTGTGTGGTCAAGGGTCCATAAGTTACCATTTTCCCTTAGCCTGTCAGAATGATACTCAGTGGGTTTGTTTTTGTCCAATGAGTGGCTAGGCCTAGGAAGGAGGGAGGAAAATTTAGCTATAGATGTTAGGCTTTTGCCTTGTTTATCCATATTTCTAGTCAAGTGTGTGGTGGTGCTATAGGGGAAGTTGAATTTTGAATGGAGTTTCATCAATTCAGTAGAGATGATTTCCAAGTCTAGTAAAGGGGGGAGAGGTCATATGAGGATCGATGACGGAATGGAATGAGAGGTCTCATCCTCTAACAAATATTAGTCCACAATAAGGGCTAAGAAAGGGTCCTGGGAGGAAGAACGATTGTATCTCAAAAATTTCTTGAATTTTTCTAAAACATAGGTCGAGGAAGTTGAAAACAATTTTGGGATAGAAGACATAATGTGTCTAGTTCCTATCTTCTAAAGGAGTTACAACGTTGGGTGATAGAAACAAGGTATTCTAGAACCAAGGCCACCAATTATTTTAGGATTGTCGAGGTTTACTAGCTGGCGAATGCCATGATTCCTTAGGCCCTAGAAATGGAAAAGGAGGAGCAACATGATATACTGCATACAATCCAACTCTTTGAAGGGATGTTTCAAGTTGTATGTAAGATAGTCTTTGGGATTAGGATTTCAGTGACTCGAGAAGTAGAGGAGAAGAAGGGAAAACATAAATAAGAGGACTTGGCTAATCCAGTGGGAACTCAGGACAATCCATTTGATATCAATGATGATACCACTGAAACTACAAAGGTAAGGGTCGTAAAGGAAGATGGGATGTTGGAAAAGGAAATTGAGGGAAATCTTCATTCTCATATTGTTTGATGTTTGCGTTATTTGTTAGTATTTATTTTCTTTCATGAATAGTCTCATAAGATAGGGAATTTTTTACTAGCTATAAATCATTGTACATCCAACATACTATAAACTCTCTAATTAAACAAGAAAATAGCTTTCGTTCAGGCCTTTATTATAAACAATTGTACTTGTCACTCTTTGTATATAATATGAAAAGATTGATATAATTTTTTAACTTAAAAAAAATACTTTAAATATAATTATTGATCAAAACACAATTATTAATCAAAATAAAATATAATATTTCGATACATTATAAGTAAAACTAATAATAAACAAACACATACTCAAATTGACTTATTATCTTATTATTATATATTTATATTACTATATTTATATCTATAAATAATGAATGAGGTGTATACAACTTTTTTAATTAACTTATTATCCCTTTCTAATATTATTTTTTATTATTTCATAGATGTATATGTTTTCATTAAATCATTTATATATACCACATTTTTTATTTTTTTAAATTATTTTTATATACAATTTTTTTTCTATATTTTCAATTTTCATTGAATTATTTATATATATAGCTTCTTTGTTTTACATTTTTTAATTTAAGTTATTATTAATTATTAATTAGTATATATAAGATTGGTAATCATGAAGACAATCCAAATCTCATATTATTATATATGTATTCAACTCATTCCAATATATTATAATTCAAACTAATAATGAAAAAACACGTTCTCAAATTGACTTAGCATCGTGTGTTTATATTTTTTATTACTATTTTTTTATCTATAAATATTA
>ML776762.1:1544317-1573993 GCA_009831015.1 Picea engelmannii | reverse complement strand
AATCAAGAAGGAATATTTAAATGATAAAGTATTGGAGAACTTTCTATTTATGGAAAGTGGTTAACCCTAAAATAAGGAAAATAGGTTAAGTGACCTAGAGGATGAAAGTATAAATAAGATAGAAATGGTCTCTTGTATATCATATTTTTTGTGGATCAATGGAGAGCTTCTTGTGAAAATATCTTTTGGAGTATTGATGGAGAGCTTCTTGTGAGAGATTCTTGAGCATTTTTGGTGTGGAACACTTGAGCATATTGAATATATATAGGTGACTTAGGTAACCAAAGGATATCTAAGTCAAATTTCAGAGGGGAGGTGAATAAAAGAGGGTCTGAATTCAAGGGAGGATAAATTCTTTTCATGATGCTTTCTAAGGTATGTTACTTACAGGTCATCTCACCATTTTCGCAATAATTTTTTTTCTATAATGATTCAGATCATGAGATTGATATTCCATTGAGGAAACATATCCAAGTATCTGTGGTAAACAATTCATATTGTGGGTCGTTTTATTTTTGGAGATACACTCCGTGGAAAATAGTGTTTGTGGCTAGTCCTGAAACTAGTCTAAAACAGGTGTTTCAGGTAAAAATGTCATAAATTCTTCATGACAGATCCAAATTCAGTGAGACCAATTGTGTTGGCTATATTATATTTTGTAGTATGTTTTGTAAAATTTCCATATCAATTCAAAAAATATTATGTGCGGGGAACGCTCTACAAGGTCGCTCTTTAGAATAAGCCAGAATTCAGAAAGGCATGGCATTTTTGCTATAACTCATTTTATGAGAGGTTCAAAGTAGTGAAACATCGAGGAATTTCATAAAAAACACTGAAGAACATTGTGTATCAGTTTCATATCTTTATTCATTACAGGTACAAAGTTATGATTATTTCAAGTTAGGGTTGTTGACTAATCCAAAACTGGTCATGGTTGAGACAAGTTGTTGATGAGTTGGCACATACATGAGGTGTATAGTTGATGATGTTGGTACATATTGATGAGTACTTTTTTATGAGTAGTTGACACATTATTGGTATATACTTGGTACATGGTTGGATGCACTTGTTTATGGTACAGGTTTATTACAGGTTGTTTGGCACAGGTTGGTGCATGGTTGATGCACTTGTTTATGGTACAAATTGATATCTGTTGAGGATTTTCGCCTCATCTAAGTTTTTGATGAGAGAATAAGTTGAGTCTTTCATTATATATATGTTTCTCTTGTAGAGTTGTACTCTATTCAATTGTTGCTGAAAAACCCCAAGGATTGTAGTTCGTAATAAAAAGAAAATTGTACATACATCTTGTGTTCTTTGTGTTCCTTGTGGTGATGACTTGTTGATGATATATTGTTGATATGTGTTGACATTTAACTGGTTATAAATAAAAACAATGAGTAATGAGTTAATGGTGATTTTTAACTAAGGGGTTTTGGGAAAAAGAGCCCTACACTATTAACCCCCCCCCTTCTTAGTGTATTCGATGTGTTCAACAATTAGTATCAGAGCGGGACTTCACTACAAACCTTAACAAGCTTGAAGGAGATCCATAGACACAAAAATAGATGATGAAATACCAATCCTTGATGAGGGAAAATATTCTACTTGGATAATAGAGATGAGAGTATATTTGAAGACAATGGGAGCAACTATTTGGAAGGCAGCCATTGCTGGATCAATTCCGTTGAAGAACAAGTCAAAGTTTTCATCTCAAATGGAAGGAAAGAAGAATGATGCATTTTCTCTCAAGACCATTCTTAGTGGACTCTCAAGCCCTATCAAAGAAAGCATGGAACAATCCACTTCCTCCAAGGATCTATGGCTAAAGCTAGAGGAGACATATCAAAGCAAGAAGGAGAAGGAAGATATTGAAGACCAATCCATCAAGATTATCAAAGGTAAAGAATCTCCAAAAACCATTGATTATATTATTTCTAAATGTGATCTTGAAAACATTTCAAGTGAAGATATCACAAAGGAAGATCCCAAAATTATTTCAAATGAAGATATAGAATCTCCAAAGACTCTTGATTGGAATGATTCAAAATGTGATGATGTTGAATTTTTATCAAGTGAAGAAGATGATCTAGAAATAGTTTGTGTAAAGTTTGATGGTAGTTACCCCATGGAAAGAATAGAAAAAGATCTGTTATAACTTCAAAAGGAAGTTGAAGAGGGTTTATATAGATACAAAAGTGATAACTTTTATACACACTATAACTATCTTTCAGATAACACTGATAAGTTTCTTAGGAGGAGTCAAAGGAACATCTTGAAGTTAAAGGAAATGCTCAAAGAACAAGAAGATAGAAATAAGACTAAATTGGAATAAAAGGAAGAAAAGATCACAAGACTAAAGAATGAAAAAGAATATATGGAGGTAGATTATGAGATTAGCAAAAGTTTTGAAACTATTATTCATATGAAGACCCAAATTGAAGAAGCCAAAAGGGTAGAAGAAATTTTGAAGAATAAAATTAATGAAAAGGAAGAGTCATGTGAAAAGTTAGAAGCTGAAATTGTTGATCTTAGAAAGAAAGTGGAGAAGTCAAATAAATTCTTGAATAGCTCAGAAATCTTGGAAAGTTAAAGATCACCATATGATAAATTAGATCTTGGATACAAAGAAGAAGCTACACATGCTAAAGCAAGCACCTCAAAGAAGCATGAGGTAAGTCCATGTGGTGAATCCTAAGGAAAGAGATATGCACAGGGATTTCAGTTTGATGTGATGGTATAACTTTGCGATGCAGGGTATGACATGGTTTATTGCAGGTTCTGACATTGTTTGTTGCAGGTTTTCATGATTCTATATTGGATTATGTAAGGTGATGATGTAAAATAAAATCTTGGGTGCATGACACTAACCCATGAGTATGGATTGATACATTTTCTATTGAAGAACAATGTTGGTTATGACAATGAATTTATGACACCTTAGTTATGTGATATATCTTGATGATGTATTGGAATCTTACTTGTTGAAAATCTTGATGCATGCATTTGGAATATGGATGGGATACACATTGGGACATGTGGTTGGTGAGTTGATGAGATGATCATGTTGTACATCATTGATGATATATAGATGATGCATGATTGGTACGTTTCTAGTACACTTGTAGAGGCACCTACTAGCAGGTTGATTAACACATGTTTTATGGAGGATTTGGCATACATGTATGGGATTCATCATTTTGTGGTATCGGTGCATGGTCGTGTACATTTTTTGGTACACTCATATATGACATATGCTTGATGATACTATGTTGTTGGTACTACTTGATTAGAACAACAATTGGTATTTGTTTGATACATGGTTATCGTACTTGGTTCATGATGGAGACATATCATGAATGATATTACACATGGTTAGAATATTGGTGGATGCACATGGTTGGCATATTGGTATAGGCATATGATTGATACATTCCATGGATGATATATTTTGGCACATTGCATGATGTTGATGTGCATGGTTGATGTACATAGGTGTTGTGCATTATGAGCACACATTTTGGTACAAGATGTAATTGGTTGATATTTTACTCATGATTCTCTATTTTATTGTTAACATATCTGTTGTTTCATGATGGTTGGTATGGAATGATTTTGATGCATGAACAGGTCCAAGGATTGTTATATGGTAGCATATTGTTGATCTTGCAGAGAAGATAGGGGGAGACATATCCATAGGGGGAGTCATTCTTCTTCCCATGATTCTAGGAGGATATATTTAACAGATGCATACCTATAAAATATCTCTATATTTGAAGAAAGAGAACAGAGGCATAATTCCAGAAGGAGTGATGGTCAGAGGGGGAGTATGAGCAATGAATTTTCAGCATTACATTAGAGTGATATCCCTTGTTCAAAAGGGGAGAGATTATTTAGAGGAATATCAAAGGCATTCATACAGGGGGAGTAGTCCCAATAAAATTTCAAGAAAGAGGACCAACCCCAAGAGAAGAATGGCCCTTTTCCGTTGATGTCAAAGGGGGAGAGACAATCACATTGATGTGATTGATGATTATTGATTGGCAGAGATAGTCACATTGACAATTGATGTAGAGAATGCCTTATCTAGATGTTGACATAAATAATTGGTAATTGGTACTGAAATCAATATTGGTATTTACATCAATGCCAAAGGGGGAGATTGTTGGATCATGTTGTCATTGATGCCAATGGTTTGATTGATTGATGTCAAGTGATTGATTGATGCCAAAGGATTGATTGATTGATGATTGATGTAATGTAATATTTATGGTCCTTGATGAGAATGCATAGATGAAGATGGATCAATGAGATGTCATTGATATGATGAAGATGGATCAATGAGTTGTCATTGATACATGATGAAGATGGATCAATGTGGCTTCATTCGTATATGATGCATTGTTGGAAAAAATTATAGATGATTCATTATTGTATTATCATGATTGATAAGGTGCACAAATGGATGAACTCCAAAGTGGTCACCTTATGGTGAAATCCCTCATGGGAAGATGATTTGTGGATTGAGTTATTCTAGAAGAATGGTTGGAGGACCCATGCTTGTATGTGGGATAATGAGATGAAGATCAAGGAAATTGTTGGTGAAACTATCTTAGATGGATAGTGCTTGTCATGCCATTTCCGGTGGTATGTTGAATGTCACATAAATTCTCATGGTTTGAGAGTTATGACCTTACAAAGATGAAGGACCCCCACATGAAGGCTTGAAGTCCCCAAGGTCAAAGAAGTCAAAGTGACCTAAAAGAAGAAATCGTTATTTAAATGATAAAGTAAAGTGACAAAGTCAAGGTGGATTATTTAAATAATAAAGAGAAGTGAAAAAATCAAGAAATGATAAAGTAAGGTGACAAAATCAAGAAGGAATATTTAAATGATAAAGCATTGGAGAACTTTCTATTTATGGAAAGTGGTTAACCCTAAAGTAAGGAAAATAGGTTAAGTGACCTAGAAATGGGTTAAGTGACCTAAAAATGGGTTAAAGAAGAAATTGTTATTTAAATGATAAAGTAAAGTGACAAAGTCAAGGTGGATTATTTAAATAATAAAGAGAATTGACAAAATCAAGAAATGATAAAGTAAGGTGACAAAATCAAGAAGTAATATTTAAATGATAAATTATTGGAGAACTTTCTATTTATGGAAAGTGGTTAACCCTAAAATAAGGAAAATAGGTGAAGTGACCTAGAAATGGGTTAAGTGACCTATAAATGGGTTAAGTGACCTAGAGGATGAAAGTATAAATAAGATAGCAATGGTCTCTTGTAGATCATTCTTTTTGTGGGTCAATGGAGAGCTTCTTGTGAGAATATCTTTTGGAGTATTGATGGAGAGCTTCTTGAGCATTTTTGGTGTGGAACACTTGAGCATATTTAAGATCTATAGGTGACTGAGGTAACCAAAGGATATCCAAGTAAAATTTCAGAGGGAAGGTGAAGAAAAAAGGGCCGGAATTCAAGGGAGGATAAATTCTTTTCATGATGCTTTCTAAGGTATGTTATTTACAGGTCATCTCACCATTTTCGCAATAACGTTTTTTCTATAATGATTAAGACCATGAGATTGATATTCCATTGAGGAAACATATCCAAGTATCTGTGTTAAGCAATTCAGCTTTTGGGTCTTTGTATTTTTGGAGATACATTCCATGGAAAATAAGGTTTGTGGCTAGTTCTGAAACTATTCTAAAACAAGTGTTTCAGGTAAAAATGTCATAAATTATTCATGACAGACACAAATTCAGTCAGAAAAATAGTGTTGGTTAGATTAGAGAATTTAGTATGTTGTGTAGTAGGTTCATATTGATTCAACAAATATTCAGTGTGGGGCACGCTCTACAAGGCGTCTCTCTAGAATAAACCAAAATTTAACAAGGTATGCCATTTTTTCTATAACTCCTTTTATGAGAGGTTCCAAGTAGTGAGACCTGGAGAAATTGCATAAGACACACTGAATAAAATTGTGTATCAGTTTCAAATATTTATTCATTATAGGTAAAAAGTTATGATTATTTCAAGTTAGGGTTGTTGACTAATCCAAAACTAGTCATGGTTGAGACAAACAGTTGATGAGTTGGCACATACATGAGGTGTATAGTTGATGATATTGGTACATATTGATGAGTCATTGTTGATGAGTAGTTGAAAGATGATTGGTATATACTTGGTACATGGTTGGATGCACTTGTTTATGGTACAGGTTGATTACAAGTTATTTGGCACAGGTTGGTGCATGGTTGATGCACTTGTTTATGGTACAAATTGATATCTGTTGAGGATTGTTGCCTCATCTATGTTGGTGCTGAGGGTGTAAGTTGAGTATTTCATTATATATATGGTGCTCTTGTAGAGTTGTACTCTATTCAATTGTTGATAAAAACCCCTAAGGATTGTAGTCCGTAATAAAAAGAAAATTTACATACATGTTGTGTTCTTTGTGTTCCTTGTGGTGATGAATTGTTGATGACATATTGTTGATATGTGTTGACATTTAAATGGTTATAAATGACAACAATGAGTAATGAGTTAATGGTGATTGTTAACTAAGGATTTTTGGGAAAAAGAGCCCTACATTGTTCACCCCCCCCCGCTCAGTGTAGTTGGCGTGTCAAAATATTTATTTTTCCTCGTCTTCTTATTTTAGTTCCATACTAGATAATTAACAAATCAGAGTATTGAAAACATTTAAATGATCGACAATTTTTGTACCTTCTTTCATATCTAAGATATACAACTACCTATTCAATAAGATTATGTTTGTCAAGGACTTTGTCATATAAATACTTTCTAGTTTGTTCCATAAGCCTATTACTGTCTCCTCTCTGACGATATTAAAAAAAAACTTCATCTGCTAGAAACAAACGAATGGTACTGAGAGATCTTACGTCTAGATATTCCTAGTCCTCGTCTATCATGCTTGTTGGTTTCTTTTTCTTTCCCACCAATTCCTTTTACAATCCTTGTTGTATGAGCAGATCCTGCATCTTGAGATTTCATAGCTCAAAGTTATTCTTGTCGTTGAATTTCTCTAACTCAAACTTTGAACTCTACACTTTTTCCATTACCACAAATTGACCAAATTTCCCAATCCACTTATTATAATAAAACTAATATTTTTAAAATATGGAGGAACAATATTATATTTGAACCCCAAAATATTAATTAAAAGGTTTAAACCAATGTACAAATATTTAAAATATTTCTCTTAAAAATTTTTACTAAACAAAGGTTACACCCCTTAAACAAACTATAACATCCATCCTTAAAGTTGATCTTTTATAAAAGTATTTTGTGCATGAAAAACAAAAAATTGTCCATAAAAAATCATAAAGTCCAATTTTATAAAGTCATCATTTATAAAGTTTACTTTCATAAAAATTTATCTTGTGCTTCATGAAACAAATGTCATCTTTCATACCATGACTTTCCATAGTGATTGCACGCTCCAATTATCACGCTATCCACTAAGTATGAGGAACAATGAGAGAAAAAGTATCACCTTTGTCACACCTGTTGCACAACTCCAGAAGCGATAATATAGGGTTATCGTGACTCCTACAAGGCCTAGGGAGGGATGATCCTAGAAATTCTCAAAAACATAAGTTTGAGACAATCTATTGCCCCTATAACATGGCTCAGGGAGCGATAGGCCAAAAATTATTCCCCCCCTTGCAATGAATCTGTTTTGGCACATAGATCGAACTCTTACAACATGTCAATTTCCCAATAACTCTATTAAAATCACGTAGATCCACTCAGCTTGGCTCACCTTCTTTGATACCACTTCTTGGTCATTGGAAGCATAAAGAAAACAAGATTAAATGACACAAATATAGAAGACAACAATCACACACAAAGAACAAAACAAATTTACATGGTAAAAACCTTCAGAAGGGAAACATCCACGGGGAAATGATAATCAATTTTCTTATTGTTTAACAGAGAATTACAATATCAAAATCAACTTACAACCATCTCTCAACACTCATCCCACTTTGCATCTATAGGATTACATAGATAATAAAATCTCTCTTTTGATATTATGGTAGATTAGCAGGGCACTTTGGCCATGACAAAACATTCGCGAAGTTGAATGAGTCATATTTTTGGCCCGGAATGCAAGGTATTAACGTCCATGTGTAACCTTTGGAGAGACTAGAATATTTTAGAAAGCTAGAGAAACCCTAAACAGTTGGATAAGAACCCTAGAAGACAAGTCAAATCAAGAGAAAATATAATATTAAGTTATTAGCCTCCGGGAATAGAAGTAAACCAAGTTAGGTTACTTGAAGCACTATAAATAGAGGGTGCTTGAGCTCATTTGGTCTCACTCACTCTTATAACTTCATAAGGACTATTACAATGCATGACTAGAGGAGAGTTTCAATTGTTGTAGTGATGAATTGGTCTTTGGTATATGGTTTGTAATTTCTTCTTGGTAAGTTAGCTTTGGAGAGAAGTACACTACCTTGGTTGGCTATTGGTTCTAGTGTTTTCTTTCGGAATTATTCTATTTTTCAAGGTTAAGGTGCTTGCAGGTGGATTTGTGCCTATGGTTGGTTGAAAATATAGTGATATTGTCTATGGTAAAGCAAGCACACCTATTATTTTAATAGGTTATGGGCCCACACTATCTTCAGACAGTCTAACCACTGGAAGGTATATTGAGAGAATTTGCTCAGTTGTAGTTGCAGCAATGAAACCCTAATTCTCTTATTGAGGCACCTTAAGTGAAGTTCTTGACCTAATTCATGGATTTACTAGTGCACCCTAGTCTAGCACACCCCCTGGTACTCTCTACAATCCATGACGTTAAGTTTGATTTTTTGGTCAAAGTTAAAGGTTGACCAAGTCCAAGTCAAATTCAATGTAGCCATGACTTAATTTATGAACTCAGAAAAGAATTTAGAAGGGGATTGAAACATTAGAGCATGGAAGACAAGGATTGACCTCATCTTTTCCAAGATTAAATTTCTAGATATCGTGAAAGAAAATATCATGGAACCACAGTTTGAAGTAGGAAAAGAGAAGGAACCTCAGAACGTTGCAGCACTAGATAATTTCAAGGGTAATGACATTAATTGTATGAGTATATAGTGTAATATATAAAGTATTACTTGATACCCTACATTTATCATCTTGACGCATCCAAAAATATGTATGATTCCCTAACTAACCTTTTCTCAGTCATAAATATTGACAAGTGATGAGTCTGAAGAATGAACTCCGTAACAAAAAGATGAAAAAGTATGACACCATAGCTTCATACTTTGTGAATATTTCTCAGTTTAAATATCAATTACAAGCTATTGGAGAAGTCATCCCAGAAAATGAAGTAGTGATCATAGCACTCAATATTGGTATTTCTAGATCATGGGATGCATTTGTTGCAAGAATGAATACAAGGAAGGAGTTATAAACATTAGAACAACTTTAGACCTATTGTGCACAAGAAGAGACATGGTTAAAATCCAAAGGAAAACCTTATAAGGAATAAGATGCTCAAGCCTTTGCAAGAAAGTTCAAAAGACATGGAGGTAAGAAAATATATGATTCAAGAAAGAATTTCAAGAGAGATATGTCAAAGGTACAATTATTTGAATGCCATGATTATGGCCACTGCCAAGGAATTGTCCTAAACTAAGAAACATGAGAAAAGAGAGACATCATGTGTCATCTTCCAATGATGAAGAACCCTCAAAGAAGGAAAAGAATGATGAAACAAATTTCTTCCATTATTCAGCTCTTATTGGAACCATTGAAGATGACATGTGGTTGATCGATAGTGGAGATTCAATTTATATGACAGGTGACCGTAAGAATTTCTCAAGCATGAAGGAAAAATATACACATCATAAAGTGGATATTGGAGACAAGAATTCCTATCCAGACAAGGGAATTGGACAAGCTACTATCAAGATGGAATTAGGTAACTCTATTCATCTCAGTAATGTTCTATATGTTCCTGGTTTGAAAAATAATCTAGTATCTATTTCTTGTTTGGAAGAGAAAGGATATAGTGTATCTTTTGTAGATTTAAAAGTTCATGTATGGTCTAAAAATTCAAAGATAGAAGGTGCTAGAATCATTGGAATTCGTGAAGAAAGATTGTATAAACTCCTAGGTCAGAATACTCAATATCTTGTACATGATGAAATCAACTCTAGTGAGTTATGGCATAGAAGGTATGCTCACCTTCATTATCAATCCTTTCCATCCCTAAAATAGATGGTTGTAGGCATACAATAATTACAATCAGTACATGAAGGTGTGTGTAGAGGATGTGCACTTGGGAACAATATTAAGAAACCATTCCCAAGTAGTGAGAATAGATCCAAAGGGATAGTATACCTAATACAATCATATGTATGTGGTCCTATGCTAGTGAAGTCTCTAGGAGGGTATCTTTACTATGTGACATTCATAGATGACTTCTCAAGAGAGAAATGGTTGTATTTGTAAATACTAAGGATGAAGTGTTTATCAAAATCCAATAATTCAAATCTGAAGTAGAGAATCTAACATATAAGAAGATTAAGACAATAAGAATTGATAATGGATGATAATACACCTCCAAGTAGCTCGTTTCCTTTTGTAAAGAAGCAGGGATTAGGAGGGAGATTATTGTTCCTCCTAACCCTCAATAGAATGGTGTGGCTAAAAGGAAGAATAGAACTATTGAAGAGTAAGTTAAGGTAATGATGACTGACCAAAATTTATTTGTGTTCCTATGGGGATAGGAATCTATGAAAACTTTTTATATTCAAAATAGAAGTCCAGATAGAATATTGAAGAACATGAATCTAGAAGAAGCCTTCACCGAAAAGAATCCAAGTGTTGAACACTTGAGAAACTTTGGATTCCCTGTCTATATTCATGTTCCAAAGGATAAGATAAATAAGTTGGAACCTTCAGGAAATAAAGGTATATTCATTGGATATAGTGAATAGTCAAAAGCATATAGAATTTATGTTCCAGGTCAACAGAAGGTTAAAATCAGCAGAGACGTAACTTTTGATGAAAGAATTACATTTAAGAAGTCTATAGAAGACTCCATAGACTCCAACAAAGAAGAGGAGCACGAAGATAGAAATGAAGAAAGTACATGTTCTCCAGAACACTCCAGTGAAGAACAAGAACCACCACATGAACATGTGGAACCAGTTATTACACCTAAGACTAGAAATAGACCAACATGGCTTGAATCCAACTTGCAGGAAGAAGAAAAGAATAAATCTCCCAGTGGAACCTTTAGACAAAGTAAGAAACCCAAAAGGTTATCCAGTTATGTATTTCTCATGATGAGAATTTTCAATATAGAAAGTTCCACCTTTGAGAAAGAAATCAAATAGGAAGAATGGAAGGAGGCCATGATGGAGGAATACCTATCTATTATGAAAAATGATGTATGGGAAGTTGTTACTAGACCTAAAGAGAAGTATGTAGTCACTTAAAAGTGGGTTTATAAGATAAATCATGTTGTATATGGAAGTATTGACAAATACAAGGAAATATTTGTTGCTAGAGGTTTCTCCATGTAGTAGGGAGAATATTATGATGAGACGTTTGCTCCAGTTTCCATATATACGTCTATCAGAGCTATCATATCTCTAGCAGCTTCCATGGGTTAGAGTTTACAACAGATGGATGCAAAGACCACATTTCTCAATGGAGTGATTGAGGAAGAAGTATACATAGAGAAACCTCAAGGTTTGGAGGTACACCCAAGATAAACCCATGTATGCAGATTGAAGAAGGCCTTGTATGGACTCAAGAAAGCTCAAAGATATTGGTATGCATGTATTGGTAGCTACTTAGTAGAGTCATGCCGATCCAAATTTCTATTACAAAGTTATGAATAATTCACCTATGATTGTTGTTATATGTTGATGATTTGTTCCTAACAGGTGCAAAGCCTCTCATTATTCAGTGTAAGAAGGATCTAGCCACTAAATTTGATATGAAGGATATTGGTATCATGCACTACTACTTGGGATTACAAGTATGGAAAAAGCATGGTGAAGTCTTCCTATGACAAGGGAAGTATGTTGTAAATATCCTTCAGAAGTTTGGGATGATGGATTGCAGATCCATAGCAACTCCCATGGTAACAGATTTGAGGAAGTTGAGAGACTCTAATTTTGATCTAGTAGACTCGTCCATGTACCGGTAGTTGATTAGCTCCTTGATGTATTTGGTGAATACTAGGCCATACATTTTATTTTCTATGAACATGTTGAGCGAGTTCAAGGTGGAACCTAGACAAGAGCATTAGATAGTTTCAAAGCATATCTTGAGATATCTTCATGGGACGATAACTTATGGTTTGAGATATGCCTCAAACAATGATGTACAACTGCATGGATTTATTCATTTAGATTGGGGAGGGATTGCAGATGACAAAAATATTACTTCTAGTATGTGTTTTAGTATGGGATCTTCCATGATATCATGATCTAGTAGAAAATATAATTCTTTTGCACTAAAATTTGCAGAATAAGAGTATATTGGATCTTTCTATGCTTGTACGCAAGCAATGTGGCTCTGCATGCTGGTTTCTGGACTATTTAATCAGGTTCTGGATTCGACTGTGATATATTGTGATAATCAGAGCTGTGTAAATATCTAAGAGAACCCAGTGTTCTATGATAGGTCGAAGCACATTGAGATCAAGTACTA
The DNA here is from genome assembly GCA_009831015.1 of Picea engelmannii. NCBI lineage: Eukaryota > Viridiplantae > Streptophyta > Pinopsida > Pinales > Pinaceae > Picea > Picea engelmannii. Next base: position 1,561,298 of record ML776762.1, on the reverse strand, counting down.
TTTTCTCCATGATAATGTCTAGAGGGGGAATGTGGTTCTCTAGTATATCTCCACCGATGAGAAGACTGCATATATTTTGACAAATCCTTTGTCCAATATAAATATTGCATACTTGACAGACAAGTAGGGTCTCACAGAGATTTCTCCCTTGGTTGAAAGGGAGGAGATTCCTTCCTTGGTTGGGAGGGAGCACTGATATGTGGCATCATGGACTCTCGGTGAGATGTGGATCTGTAATATTCTAATACAACTTAGAGATGGTCATACAAATTAGAGATGATGCTTGCATCATGATAGATATGATCATGCTAGTACAAATCAGATATGATACAGATGGTCAAAGTTATTGATACAGTTATCTGAGGAGCATCATGCTAGTACAACCTAGAGGTGGACACACAACTTAGATATGATGTATTGACATCATTCTAGTTATTTTCATGCTAGTACATCTTAGAGACAATGTTTGTGAGATGCATCATGCTAGATATGGCCATGCAAGTACAACTTAGATATGATGTATTGACATCATGCTAGATATGCCATGATAATATGGATTAGAGATGATCATACAACTTAGAGATGATGCAGGGGGCTCGTGTCATGCTAGATATGATCACGCAAGTACAACCTAGATGTGGCATACAACTTAGATATGATGCATTGTCATCATGCTAGATATGTCATGCTAGCATGACTTAAAGATGATCATACAACTTAGAGATGATAGAGCGATGCACTGATATACATCATGCGAGTACAACTTAGATGTGGCATACATCTTAGATATTATTCATATGCATCATGCTAGTAAAACTTAGAGATGATGTAAATGATACTCCAGATCATGCTAGTATGACTTATATATGATGCATTCAGATCATTCTAGTACATCTTAGAGGTGATGAAGCTGAGGACATTATTGATGAAGGATGATATTAGATTATATGATTTGATTTTTTTGGAGACTATATGTCTCTCAATAGTTGTTGTATGCTACTGTGGTGGATGTGTTCCATTGGTAGTGACCGTGTTTCACTAGTTAGTACATGTGTTCTACTATGAGTGGTTGTGTACAACTAGATAGTAGTTGTATACTACTATGAATAAACCTATTTGTGTTCTATTAGGTGGCATTATTCTGATTGCCATGGAGACGATCACTAGTTTTGGATATGATTTCTAAATAGATGGATAGTGATGATGGTGTTTTCAATTTGATCTGTGTAGTCATGAGATAGCATGTGTGGCTATGATGATGGTACCAACTGAATGGTCTATTTTTTCTCAATACCATTACCGAAAATAGCTCCCTAGATAGGAGGGAGTGTTAATATTATGGTAGTTGCAGGAGGTATTAACCTCCATGTGTAACCTTTTACGAGACTAGAATATTCCAAAGATTTAGAAACCCTAAACGGTTGGATAAGAACCCTAGAAGACAAATCGACTCAAGGGAAAATATAATATTAAGTTAGTATACTCCAGGAAGAGAAGTCTACCCAGTTAGATGACTTGAAGAACTATAAATAGAGGGAGCTTGAGCTCATTTAGTCTCACTCACTCTCATGACTTCACAAGGGCTAGTGGTGCACATGACTGGAGGAGAGTTCCAGTTCCTGCAGTGGTGATTTGGTCTTTGGTTTATGGTTTGGACTTTCTGCTTGGTACATTAGCTTTGGAGAGAGGTAAGTTACCTTGGTTTCCTATTGGTTCTAATGTTTCCTTCCATAATTATTCTATCTTTTAAGGTTAAGGTGTTGAGGGGTGGCTTTGTGCCTATGGTTGGATGGCAATATAATGATATTGTGTATGGTAAAACAATCACACCTATTATTTTAACACTCTCCACCAGCTACAATTAATGTGCACCTAACCAATTCTATTTTTAGTTGATTTGATTAACTGAAGAAAGAACAATATGATCCAGGAAATCCTCCCATATCTTATCTGTGTGAAATTGGTTGGCACCATTTCAACAGAGCTCTTTTGCATTGCATTAGCTATATGAAAAATATGTTGGGCACGAAGCATGTCTAGAAATATATTTGAAAGTAACGAAAAAGCATAATCCTTCTAGGAAGATGTTGTGTAAGCCTGATGGAAACATATTTTATAATATTTCTATGGAAAAAATAGGATAAGGTTAGAAAGATAGGGGTACAATTTAATTAACAAACATTTATTAAATGTACAAATTCAACATTTTATGTGAATTATTTTTTTGTGTAAAGTTTTTTTTTTTGTTTCCATTTTTTTTTAGACATATTGATGATTTCCATAATTTTCAAATAAGTTAAAAATCTTAAAAACAAATTTTTTATGCTAAAAATTCTCATTATTGAAATAAAATATATACAAAATTCATATAAAATTTAGAATTTTTTATATATAAACAAAAAAAAAGTTATTGACTTATTAACTTAGTTTAAGTACCAACCACATGGAACATTAATTGGTGGGACTCTGTTTCGGCCACAAGGAATGTTGATGTCAATGAATGGGCCTCGAGAGATGGCAACATCCAAAGTTAAGGTTTAGGTGAAGAGTTTGCGAAGGGAGGGAGTATGGGACTCCTCCCACGACCAATGAACATAATTTTTATGGAAACAAGGGATACAAAAGGGTACATACCAGGTTTCACCATGAATGCCGAAAAGAAGGAAAATTGGGAAGGAAATGATAATGCAATATTTAAGGGAAATAATTTCCCAATGACCAGAGAAATGATTGATAGCAGGTGTCAAAGTAAAGAAGAGAAGAAAAAGTGGCTATATGTGGCACCACGAGGGGTTTCATAGGATTGGATATGTATTTGGTATGGAAACAAGGGAAAATTATGGAGATTGGTCCTTGAAGCTCCCTAGTCACTCACCAAATTCATTTCCAGGTATTTTCGTTATCCTTTTTGGTTTGCTACACTAGTGTCATGTTTCATTTCCTTTGCATGGTCAAGGGTGCATAAGTTACCCTTTTCCCTCAACCTAGTAGAATTATACTCAATGGGTTTGTTTTTAGCTAGTGAGTGGCTAAGACTAGGAAGGAGGGAAGAAAACTAGGCTATAGAGGTTAGTCTTTGGCCTTGTTTAATCATAGTTCTAGTCGAGTTTGTGGTGGCTCTATAGGGGGCGTTGAATTTTGAATGGAGTTTCATAAATTCAGTAGAGATGATTCCCAAGTATAGTAAAGGGGGAAGAGATCATATTAGGCTTGATATTATTGGATAAATTGGTGAATGCAGACATAAACTAATCTCCCTAGATCCACCTGGATCTAGAACAAAAAAAGAAAGGACATGACGCTTTCCCTAAGTTGCTATGATTAAATTTACTACCAAATAAGGAATGGATGACATAGCTTTAGATATTGTTTCCTTATATCTCTGTTGTCCCTACTTCACTCTGGTGCTCTTGTGAGATCAACTCTGCAATGACACAAACCAACCAAAGTGACAACAACAATTGTAGATTCAATGAAAACCTAAACATGTGATCAAGGAGTCATGTAATAAAATGCTAATGATATTATCGAAAAGGGACATGTGACCATATCATATTAAGTAAAAGTGGAAGATACAACCAAATTTTCTTGATGTTGCAAGTTCCCTTTCAGTGGTCCTTTGTTTCAACACACACATAAACTTGCTACGAATTTGTATGAAGATGGTCCACAAAAGATTGATGGAAAAATGGAAGCCTTAAGCATCATTTGTAGAAGGATCCTTCACATGGTCTTCAGCCTATTCGTTCAACAATTGTTTGCTAAATATTTCTTAACCTTTTCCATGAGAAACCTATCATTATATAGGAGAAGGTGAAGTGGTTAAAAGGATTAGGATGATCCCACCAAATCAGAGAAGTCAGTAGGATCACCACCATACGGACACCACATTACATTCTAGAATATTCTCCTTCTAGAAACCTCATGAACTTCTTCCTTTCCTTAGATTCAAATGTTGTTGATCCTTGCCTATATAGAAGCCTATGGAAGCCCCATGATGCAGGCATAGAGAAGCCTACATAAATCAAGGATTTTTGCACTGTGTATATTAGGATATTTAGACACTTAGGAGTTGGTAAGATATACTTGGTTTATTATGTCGTTAGGTAAAAGTGTGTTTTCTAGTGTGTTTCTATAGTATGCATTAGTATGCATCTGTAGTTAGGAAATCTGATGATTACAATATGTTCTCGACATAGAGTGATCTGACGGTTCATACTCTTCTCGATATTAACAACCATTGATCCATGGATTAACACCCGATTGGTCCATGATCTCTATTTAAAGAGCATGGAGGGTCATTTTCCAATGATCGATTGTGAGAAACTCTCTTGTAAAATCTCTCTGTAATATTTTTATTTGCATTAATAAACTGCTCCAAGTGGCCACGTTGGATGGGGTCGTGGATGTTTCCCCATAGGGGTTTTACCAAGTGAAAACATCATTGTGTTGATATTTTATCTAGATGTGTAAGTGGTTACTAAAGGTGTTCGTCCTCTATTGGAATATCTGTGTTGTCGAACATGGTTTCAGATCGTATTTAAAGACTCGCTCCTGTTGTAGATCGAGATCGTGAAGCTGAGTTTTCTCATCCCCATTTTTTTTCATTTCCATACATTTTTGGGCTAAGAGGATTGTTTCATTGCGTCCGGAGTGCTCATTTAAGTTAGGAAAACTTTTTGTTTCACTCGAAAAGGTTTCCATTTTCCCAAGATACGACCATTACAGTCAGATCCGGAGGTATAAAGCTTGAATACAGAGTTTTTAAAATTTTTGCAGAGTAGTATTTTGGTTTTATTTCGGTTTTGTTTTATTTATTTCCAGGTTGCTACTCTTTTAGATCTGCGTATTCTCTTTTCTCCTCACCTTGTATGATCTCGGAAAATCAGAAACAGATAGGAAAAGGTGCATCTTCCGGGTAAGCTAATCGAGATCTAACCCTTGTTGTCATCGAGAAGTGAAATTTGTTTCTTGTGTGAAAAGAGTTTTTTTTAGCACGCTCTCCAAGGTTGTCTTCCACAACAATAAAAACACCCCCAATCCTCCTTCTGAACATTACAATATGTTTTGCTAGATCATTTCGTTAAAAGTTGACTTATTAAGTAAGAGGTCTTGAGTTCAAGTCTCTCTTTTGTTACCTTTTTTGAAAAAGTTCATGCTAAAATTGTAAAGTGTATTTCACTTCAAAGTATAAAAGTGAATCACTAGAAGTAGATTTAATATTTTATTTTAGAGTTATTTATTTTGCATGAAAATTTTCTGTTGTAAATCAACTTCATTGTAAAAGTGATCCCCACTTCTCTTTATAAAAGTGGGTCACTTCATAAAGCAACTTACACAATCACGTGGTCATTTGGTTATCGATTGTGCCTTTTTTAAAAAGCGAATAACTCTAACATTGGAAGTCCGTTTTCAGTGCCGTTTTTTTTAAAACCACATAATTTTTCGAGCTCTTTCCATCCAGATCATCCATTTCATTTTTTAAATCCACGTTATCTACATATTTAATATGTCTTCTACAAGCACTATCTTGCTTACTAACAACAACTACTTCCAATGGAAATCTCATATGGAATATTTATTAAAAAGTAAAGGCTTGTACCGGATTACCTTGGGAAAGGAAAAAGAACCCACTAATGTTGATAAGAAAGCCAAGTGGGATGATAGGAATGACGAAGCACATGGACTAATCGGAATTTCCATCTCTCCTGATTTAAGGTACCACCTTCAAGATATTGATGACCCCAAAGAAGCTTGGAACACGATTGAATCTGTGTTTGGTAAACTCAATATTATTTGAGCACAACAGTTAGAAAATCAAATACTAACCTTGAGTCCAAATGATTTTTCTTGCCTTGGAGACTATCTATCTAGGTTTAAAACACTCAAAATTTTGTGTGAAGAATGCAAGATAAAGATGGAGGAAGAGCGTTCCATCTATCTTATTCTTTCTAAGCTAGGTAGTGCATATTCTGTGTTTGTATCTACCTTTTATGCCATGAGAGAGGCTCTAGGAGAAGAATCTTATGAAAAACCCACTCTTGAGTCCTTTTGTGCTTCTTTGATTTGAGAGGAAGATAATCTTGTACAATTTGGAGTGATCAACACTGCAGGTCCCTCCAACAAATCCTTAGTTGCCTAGCATAAAGATAAACCCAAGTATCCCAAGAAGCAACATCCTTTCTACAACAAAAAACAACATAAGGGTCCCAAACGTGCCCAGACAGCTTCAGCTCCTACTGGTGACAAATAAACAAAATATAAAAGTAAGAATACTAACAGACATTGCAACTTTTGTGATAAACATGGTCATGATGAGTCCAAATGTTTCAAGAAGATGCTAGCTTTAGAAGCAGCGATGAAGAATCACAACATCAATTTTGATTCTACTTCTTCTTCTCAGGGACATGCACTTTCTGCTTCTAGTTTCTCCTTCAATTCAAATTCTACTACTACTTCTTCTTCTGATGAGTGGCTTATTGATTCAGGAGCATCTTATCATATGGATAAGGATAAAGCCATATTTTTTTCTCTAAATGAATGTAACACCAAGAAAATATTTGTTGGTGATGATAGATCTCTTAGTGTTGTAGGATCTAGAACAGTTCAAATAGATAATGGTCATTTCAATGATGTATTATGTGTTCCAAGTCTTTCTTGTAACCTTCTATCAATATATTAAATCACTCATTCAGGTGAAGGTAAAACCGTCAAGTTTTCACCTCACCAAGTTGTAATCAAGGATCTAAAAGATCCTAAGCATGTTCTTACAACTGGAATTGTTGATGATATTACCAGGTTATAGAAGTTTGACAACTTTGGGTCATCAAATTTTTCATCAGTTTTTGTTTCTCATAGTGATGACTTGAGCAAACTTTGGCATGAGCAGTTTGGTCATATAAACTATCACTCATTTCAACAACTATGTAATCAATAGATCGTGATTGGTCTTCCTATTGTTTCATGTAGAGATGGTGTTTGTGTTCGTTTTGTTCTCGGAAAACATTGTCGGGACAGTTTCGACAAACGTGTCTCTTGGCACGCCTCGAGTCCTTTGCAGCTTGTTCATAGTGATTTGTGTGGTACACTTTCTTCTCCTTCTTTTTCTGGGTGAAAGTATTTATTAACTTTCATTAATGACTTTTCCAGACGTACTTGGGTTTACTTCTTAAAACTCAAGAGTGAAGTTTTTGACAAGATTTTGGTCTACAAGGCCCTTGTAGAAAAGCAATCTGGACATCAAATTCAAAGGTTAAGAACATATAATGGAGGTGAATATTTGCACAATAATTTCACAAGCTACTGCACTACATAGGGAATCCAAATGTAACACATTGTTCCATATACACCACAACAAAATGGTGTTGCTGAGAGAAATAACCGCACATCAAAAGAAATGGCTAATTGTATGATCCAATCTAAGGGATTAAGTCTAAAGTATTGGGCGGAATCCATCAACTGTGCAAATTACATAGTAAATCGCACTCCCACAAAGGATATTAAAAATACAACACTGAAAGAAGCTTGGACTAAAATTAAACTAGATGTAAGTCACTTCTGTGTATTTGGAAGTATAGCATGGGCTCACATTCATGATGAGAAAAGGAAAACATTGAATCCTAAAAGTGAGAAGTGTATATTTGTTGGTTATTCTGAAGATGTCAAAGGTTACAAACTTATTCAATCACATTGTAATGAAATTATTATTAGAAGAGATGTTAAATTTGATGAAAATCTCTTGGCCTGCAAGCCTAATTCGATGATTGTGCCTTCTTCGTCCTGTGAGCCATCTTCGACGTTTGTGCCTTCTTATGATCTGGTTTCTTCTTCAGATGATGAGAGTGAGGATGAAAATCCACCACCTCCTTCTCACCCTCCTCTAGATGAGTCCTTTGAACCTGAACCAGCACCAGCTCCACCGCTTCCTAGATGGGTTTGTTCAACACAAAAAGAAGTTGGTTATCTTGTCGGTGATCCTTTAGATCAGCGTCGGTCACGTTCACAGTTCCAAGGAGCCACTTCTCTTTTGGCTCAATTTTCAAAAACACATGATCCAGAGAGATTTGTAGAAGCTTCGGGTCATCAATATTGGTATACAACAATGAATGAAGAGTATCGTTCTTTAATGGCAAACGATACTTGGGATCTTGTACCTCTTACAAAAGGAAGAAAACTTGTTAGATGCAAATGGGTCTACTGAACTAAGTATGCATTAGATGGAAGTGTTGAAAGACAAAATGCTTAGTTAGTTTCCAAAGGATTTTCCCAAGTTGAAGGAATTGACTATAATGAAACCTTTTCCCCTGTAGCAAAAATGAATTCCACCCACCTTGTTCTTGCCCTTGCTGCCTCACATAAATGGGAGGTCCATCAAACAGATGTTAAATCCGCCTTCTTGCACGAAGATTTGCAAGAAGAAATATACATGGAACAACCTCCTGGCTATATCTAGAATGACTCTAGCCTTGTTTGTTTCCTCAAGAAATATCTTTATGGTCTCAAGAAATCTCCCCAATCTTGGTATGCCAAAAGGGATAGCTTTCTTATTGCCACTGGATTCTCTAGATTCCATTCTGATCCTAATGTCTATAGAAAGAAAGTAGGAATCCATCTCATAATCAGTTTCCTTTATGTTGATGACCTTATCCTAACTGGTAGTGACTCAAAACTTTTAAACCATGTGAAAACAAGCCTTAATAAGAAATTTGAAATGACAAACTTAGGATTTTTGCACTATTTCCTTGGTCTCCAAGTTTTGCAAACCAATGAAGGAATTTTTCTTTCCCAGTCTAAGTATGCTTCTGACCTTCTTCATCACTTTCATATGGATGATTGTAAACCAACCCCTTCTCCCTTCCAGTCTGGAGTCAAGATTTCTACCACCTGTACTTCTCTTGAAGTTGATGCCACCCTATATCGTCAGTTAGTTGGTAGTTTCTTATACTTGACTCATACCTGTCCTGATCTTTCCTTTGTTGTTGGTATTGTTGCTCGATATATGCAAACACCCCATGGAAGCCATTGGAAAGAATCTAAAAGGATGCTTCGCTATGTTCATGGTACACTTCAGTTTGAGATACATTACAATTCATGGGGGACTCCTTTATTGGTTGGTTTCACTAATTTAGATTGGGTTGGTGACCTTGATGATCGAAAGTCTACTGGAGGTTATGTTTACAGCCTTGGTTTAGGACCTGTCACTTTGGCCTGTAAGAAACAACAATCTATTGCACTTTCTTCAGCAAAAGCAGAGTACCGAGAAGTGGTAAATGCAAGTCAAGAATCCCTGTGGCTTTGACATATCCTTTCAGAGTTTGGATTCTAGCACCAGCATCTGACCAGCCTTTGGTGTGACAATAAGAGTGCCATCAAGCTCGCCAAAGGCCCAGTTAAACATCATCATAGAAAACACATCGAGCTACACATGCACTTCATCAGAAAGCTCATTCATGATCAAGTTATTGAAGTGCTCTTTTTCCCTAGAGAAGATCAAGTTGCAGACATTTTCACAAAGTCTCTTACAGAAGTGAAGTTTTCCAAACTTCGATCTATGTTAGGATTTCAGGAAGTTGTCATTAAGGGGGGATAGGCTCTAAAGCCTCCTTCCTTCTCCTATTGTGTCAATATTGTAAATCCTTCAATCCTATCCCAAGTTGTTCTTAAGGGGGGATGTTAGGATATTTAGACACTTAGGAGTTAGTAAGATCTACTTGGTCTGTTATTTCGTTAGGTAAAAGTGTGTTTTCTAGTGTTTTTCTTTAGTATGCATTAGTATGCATTTGTAGTTAGGAAATCCGACGGTCACAATATCTTCCCGACATAGAGTGATCCAATGGTTCATACTCTCCTCGATCTTAACGACCATTGATCTGTGGCTTAGCACCCGATTGGTCCATGATCTCTATTTAAACAGCATGAAGGGTTATTTACCGATGATTTATTGTGATAAACTCTCTTGTAAAATCTCTCTATAATATTTTTCTTTGCATTAATAAACTGCTCCAAGTGGTTGCATTGGTTGGGGTCATGGATGTTTCCCCGTAGGGGTTTTACCACATGAAAACATCGGTGTGTTGATATTTTATCTGGTTATGTGAGTGGTTACTAAAGGTGTTCGTCCTCTATTGGAATACCTATTTTTTCGAACAGTGTACCACTGTTAACCTGCAACGTCATTCTAAAAGCATGCCTTGTAGGGGAAGAACTCAGTCATTTTCCTGATGTAAAAAATTGTTTTGAGAGCCTAAACACATGCTTGTAGAGTCATCATCAGGGTGATCAAAATAATGTGTAACATAATGCCCCCCAAAGTATTTTGGCTGGAACTTGTGATAGCCAAAATACTTTGTAAAATGCGTGTGTGTGTCAGGAACAAGGAGCGCACCAATCGGGAACCTACAAACAATCAAGCATCTGCACAATATTATACCATCTCTGAGGTAGGCATTCCCATGCTCAGACTACAAATGATTCGAGTCATAAATTTCAGTCATGGCCACCAGTTATACATTGTGGATCCATGTGATCAAGATGATACATAGCCACCAAGAATACACTGTGGATCTATGTGTTAACAAACTTGAAATAAGGATATAGCCACGAGACATACAAAGTGGATCTATGTGTCAATACAAATCATAAATACTCCATCGCAACCTGGACCAAGGTGATGAAATCCAGGGTATTCAATCCCGTCGTCTGTAAATATGAATATAACCATGCAATTACAGGTGTTGAAGTTGAACCTGGTAGAAACCACTTGATTATCGTTCATTGATGAAAACTGTTAACAAGTGCAAGGAAAATCACCATTGATGTCAATGACTCCCAAGGTACCTTAGTACAATCCAACAAATTTGAATAAATGAGTTGAAGTCGAACACTAGATGGAATCTCTTGATTAGAGACCAATGATGTGAATCCACTGTCAGGAGAGAAGAAACCTGTCATTGAGGCATGCAGGCTCTAAGGTACTAAAATGATTTCTATGTCTCATTCCTAGATTATGAGTTGAAGTCAACGGAAAAAGATTCATCATAGGAAGGCCTTGATGTATCCCCCATCAATGAAATGAAATAAGTAATAGATTTAGGGTAGATTAAAGTATGAAAATGACTCGAAACTGACACAGGGAAGGCTGAAATGGTAGGAATTGATAATTGTAGATGGCCGACTCGAAAGAGGGCTTGTTTGGACTTCTCTTGAACATATGAATGACACGACAATGGTATTCGCAGCATCGACTCAAAGAGGACCCAAGATATGAATTTGTAGAAGGTTAGACAAGAGACAAATGGATTATTTCCCAACCTAGATTCAAATGATGAAGGGGGGTGTCATGTTCAAGAGTGACTAGTACTGCCACTAACACAGATGCAGAGACACATTTCTTCCCAAATTCCCCCCCACCATTTCTGGTGAGTACCTCTTTAATTTTATGCAAGCCCGAGGAGGATAACATATGCTTGTTGATGTAAGATCATCCTTCAGACGAGTCCCTTGGAATATGTTTAACGAACCCTAAGAAGGAGTGGTTTGGTCCCATGTGGATATTTCGATGTTTGTTTAACGAGTCCAAAGATAGAAAAATCAGGATTTTTTCATGTTTATAGAGTCTGAAAAACACTTAAAGAGAACTCTCTCAGTTCCTTTTTCGTAAAATAATTTGATGAGACCAAAAATATGATCAACCATCGCCCATCGAATGTTTTCTTCAAATAGTTTCAGAAGCGTGAAAAGAACAAGGTCACTTGACAATCTTTTCATTTTTATGGAGTGTGAAAAGAGCTTAAAGGATACTCCATGGGTTTCACTTTTCGTGTTTCCATGATGAGTACAAAAAAACAACAAAAGTAGACTCGGTTGCATTCTCATTGTTTTTCAAGAATGAGAACGAACAAAGAGTGAGCTCGAGGTTTTTCTGAAAAACCCTAAAAAGTACTGGTATATGTAATGAACAAAAAATTAAATTAGGAAAAAACATCCATATTGCATTGTTTAGGACCTTAGTCTTTCCATCTGGGAAAAGTAAAAGACTCATGAGACCATTAGACCTTTAGGCTATGATAAAATGCATTAAAATAATATAAAATATTATTAGAAAAAGTAAAAAGTGAAATAAATAGGGGTAAAACCTCTTATTGCTATTTCATTTGTATTTCATTCAAAACTTGCCTAGAAATCTTCTTTTTACCTCATATTTCGATTGCCAATTGTGATAAGAATAGGTGACCATTCAACAAATGGCCTCCGTTAACACGGTAAGCTCGTCATCCTCTCCTTTTTCAATGGATTGAAATTCATTTATTTTGGTTAAAAGGTAGTTTTTGGATTAGTTTTTTGGTCGGTACGCATGCGTCGGCGCCGCCGCATGTGACTAGTATCGGGAACTGCAGAAATCAATTATTTTCGCAGGTGCCCTATGGCTCACCTGTGGAAACCCCACACTGTACTAAAAATTCATCCGTGGTAGCCAAAAACCCAAAACCTTGTGCATGCGTTTGAGTAAAAAATAATTTCAAAAGTAACAATTGAAGATGCTAACTTCCTTTTCTCGTCTCCATGTAGGTATTTGATTGCATAAATGTTGGAGTGGATAGAACGACAACACGAGGATGATGACTTTGTTGGACAACTGAGAGGGGGGGTGAATCAGTTGTTACCGTGCTTAAATAATTATGCTTCTTTTAAAAAACCTTACAAGGCACTCAATGATGATCACAATAATGCAGGGATATAAACAATGACACATTCAACATCAGTCACATATATGAGAAACATAGAGACATATATTTCCCGAGGAAACCCATATAGGGTAAAAACCTCTTCTTCTTTATATGATAAGTATTATCTACATTATTTACATTATCATACATATGAGCACCAACTCATTGTGAGGCTACAACCTCTGTTTTTGCAAGCTGCAAATTGCTGAGAGCACCAACTCTCTCTTTTCTCTAGCACCCACTAGAAGGAAGCTACAACTCCCTGGTTTCTCTAGCACCAACTAGAAGGAAGCACCAACTCCCTGGTTTCTCTAGCACCAACTGGAAGGAAGCTACAACTCCCTATGTTCAAGCACCCACTTGAACCTCTAAGGACAACAGTCCTCCCTAGCACCTCCCTACCACCCTGTCTTATAAATATTTTCTACTAAAACTCATTACAATGATATAATGTTCAACAATGTCTTACCAGACTCGTCACTATTCTGCTACATTTCATTGCTCTGTCTTCCTCATTGCCTTCCTGCACACATGACTTGCACTATCTATTCTTCTACTTTTTATGATTTGTGTGCCATGTCCATTCACTGCACAGTTCCTCTTTTGTTCGATTCAGTTGTTGCACTCCCCTCCTTCTTCACGCATGAATCACCTTCAACAATGACAATCACAGCTACACCAACAACAAAAACACCCATCTCTTCTTTGTTCTGCATACTTATAGTTTCTCTGCTCCTTGTGCATGAAATATTCTCCATTCCTCTGCATGCTCACCCCGTGCCAATCTCCTCCACAACTCAAGTGTTTTATCTGATCATCATGGTAACTCTTCAGCTTCTCTGGTAGTTTTCCCACGTGTTCAACATCACTAGGTGTTATGTTGAGATTCCTCAGCCTCTATGGTAGTTAAGACTCTTCATCTTCTCTGGCATAGTCGAGCTTATCCTTTTTGTTTCAGTTACGAGCTCCAACCCTCATCCAGCTATCAATTTCCTCCAGGAATCATCTTTATTCCACTGGCAGATTCCTTGTAACTCTTCAGCTCCTCTGGAAATCACACAGAAGTTTCTTCGCATGCTCTGGTAGAAACCATCAATGGTTTCTAGTAGTTACACTCTGAGGATCAACATTAGCCCTCTGATCATGCTCATGTTCACCTCCATTGTTGGATTAATTATGAAGGGTATTGTTGTTATTTACCCATTTCTCACTTTCACAATTCAGAGATTCTACGATGAGACATCTTGAGTCTCCATGTCACAAGATTTGAAAAGGAGCTTGGCTACTCTAGTTCCCTCCTCTATGTGACCACAGGCGGTGACCACCGGTTACACCGACAATTCACCTTTACGGTATTTCAGCATTCGTATGATCCAGTGTATCGACACTCCCAGATGTGATCCCCAAAATTTTGAGGCAGAGCTCATCTGCACTAGGTCCTTCCTCCACATGACCACATGCGGTGACCACAGGATGCACTAAAAGGCACTGCGAACTCATGATCTTCATCGACCCTGATCGACGATCCACGATCTCGATGAATCAACGGTCCAGATATTTTTGTGATCTCGCATCTCGTTTTTCCAATGATGGAGGTTCTCGTCACTCCAAGTCGCAATAGGAAAAGCTCCGAGATGGAGCTCAGATCGATGGTCCATGTTCTTGGTGAATTGACGGTCCATATCTTCTCGTGAATTCATATCTCATTATTCTTATGATGGAGGTTCTTGTCACTCCAAATCACGATAGGCGAAGCTCCGAGATGGAGCTCAGATCAACGGTTCACGTTCTTGGTGAATTGACGGTCTAGATCTTATCATGAATTTGCATCTCACGATTCCTATGATGGAGGTTCTCGTCACTCCAAGTCACGATAGGTGAAGCTCCGAGATGGAGCTTAGATCAACGGTCCAGAATCCTTGGTGATCTAACGGTCAAGATATTTTCGTGATATCTCATATCGTGAGTTTGAACCTCTTTCCTTTGGATTTCTCGACCTATGAAAATTTGAAATGGAGTCTTGGTGGTGCTCTGATCTTTCGCCATGCATCCTCTTGATCAACGGTCCACGACTGTCCCCGATGGACGACCAAGATTCCTTCACAGTTTTGGAGAGTTGGATGACTCTTGGACTTATCTTCCTTGCAACTTCACCATATCTAACAGCTATTGAGCCTTCGTAGATACCCCAAATCCTACACCCCATATATTCTCACGATTTCGCCACTTCACGATTTTGTCACTTCGTGATTTCGTCCGCCTTGCGATTTTTCCACTTCGCGATTTCATCGCTTTGCGATTTCGTCTGCCTTGCGATTTCGTCACTTCGTGATTTCTCCACTTCATGCTCTTTAATGAACGTGAAGTTTCTCCCTGATCCAACGATGGTCGGATCTTATGCTCAGATCTGATGCCTAAGATCTGTCCTCCTCTTCTATGTGTTCTTCTTGTCCACAAACAGTTTTGACAGTCACTCTTCTTCCATTATCACTGCATTGTTGATCATGTTGATTTTTTCCATCGTTTTTCTTGCCATCAATGACAAGCTTACTCCCAACTATAAACCTTCCAACAATCTCCCCCTTTGGCATTGATGGCAACCCTGAACGGCTGCACTAATCTGTTTGGACCTCCAACTGTAGCATCCGATCTAGACCACTCCTTTTCTCCCCCTTTGACATCAATGTCAAAGAAAACACGCTCCCCCTGAGCTGTTGCAGTATTTTTATGAGGTATTAGATATGCAATCAATACAAGACTCCCCCTAACAGGATGGAATTTCTTAGATGTGAGACGGGATAACACCCAGCTTCTGTCTGAGATATGCAAATGGTGTCTTGGCTAGAGGTTT
Source organism: Picea engelmannii (assembly GCA_009831015.1). NCBI lineage: Eukaryota > Viridiplantae > Streptophyta > Pinopsida > Pinales > Pinaceae > Picea > Picea engelmannii. The sequence goes on along the minus strand of ML776762.1, from coordinate 1,545,722 downwards.
AGTAAAAATGTCTACAATTTGTTCTGTGGTTGGAATGTAATATACCTGAACAATCTGATTAGTGACCTACTCTCTCAGAAAATGATATTTTATGGGAATATGCTTGGTCTTGGAGTGGAATACATGATTTTTAGACACAATGATGCAACTAGTTTTATCACAATGAATCAGGATCGATGCAGTGTATTTTACCTCCAAGTCTGCAAGTGTCTGAATCATCCATAATACCTGAGTGCAATAGGTAGCAGCAGCAATGTACTCTACCTCTGTGGTTGATAAAGAAATGGAACCTTTCTTTTTACTAAGCCAGGCTACTAAAGAGTCACCCAGGAAGAATGCTCCTCCACTGGTTCTTTTTCTCTCATCAACACAGTTTGCCCAATCTGCATCTGAATAAGCAGTTAGCTGAAAATTTTGATTTCTGGGATACCACAGATCATAAGTCATTGTTTCTTTCAAATACCTGAATATCCTTTTGACATCTTGCAAATGACTCTGTTTAGGTGTAGTTTGATATCTTCCTACCATTCCTACATCATTCATTATGTCTGGGCGAGATGTTGTGATGTACAACAGGCTGCCAATCATTGATCTATATGAGCTTTGATCAACATCAGGTGAGTCATCATCCTTTCTTAATTTACATCCAGTAACCATAGGTGTACCCACAGGTTTAGAATCTTCCATTTGAAACCTTTTCAACATTTCTCTTAGATATTTTTCTTGAGAGATGAACATCCCTTCAGTCCTCTGATTAATTTGCAGACCAAGAAAAAATGATAGTTCTCCTATCATAGACATTTCAAATTCTGACTCCATGGCAGAAGCAAACCATTGTACCAATGGATCCTTATTACATCCGAAGATGATGTCATCTACATAGACCAATATGATGAGCAAATTATTATCCTCTGATTTAATATACAGATTACTGTCAACTGTTCCTCTCTTGAACCCTTTTTCTTTGAGATACGTATCCAGTCTGTGATACTAGGCTCGAGGGGATTGTTTTAGCCCATATAAATCTTTCTTCATATTGCATACTAAGTCAGGGTTATCAGATAGTTCAAAACCCTCTAGTTGTTCCATATAGACTTCTTCGCTTAAATATCCATTTAGAAAATTGGACTTGACATCCATTTGATAGACTTTAAACCTTTTATGACAAGCATAGGAAAGAAACATTCTGATATCTTCTAATCTTGCTATGGGCGCAAATGTTTCATCATAATCCAGTCCTTCTATATGAGCATATCCTTTATAGACTAACCTTTCTTTGTTCCTGACAACTTGTCCTTGCTCATTCAACTTATTCTTAAAGATCCATTTAGAGCCAATGACATTTTTGCCTTCAGGTCTATGAACCAACTCCCACGTACTGTTTTTCTCAATCTGATCAAGTTCA
>ML776762.1:1521535-1544100 GCA_009831015.1 Picea engelmannii | reverse complement strand
CCTTCATCAGCCCTGTCATCATATTTTCCAAGGTTCTCATCATTATTCTTTATATAGCATTTACTCCCAAAGACTTTGAAGTGTTTAATTGTAGCAGGTCTTCCAAACCACAGTTCATAAGGTGTCTTGTCACTTTGTGGTCTAAGGTGAGCTTTGTTAAGCACATGAATTGTTGTGTGTATTTCTTCTACCCAATAGTTTTGACCATTGTTCTTCTCATTCATCATTGACCTAGCCATTTCCTGCACTGTTCTGTTTTGCCTCTCAACAACTCCATTTTGTTGTGGAGTTCTAGGGATTGTGTATTCTCTCTTGATACCATGCTCATCACAGAATTCCTTGAAGTCTCTTGACATAAACTCTCCTCCTCGGTCCGATCTAACTGCCTTTAACCTCTTGCCTATTTGAGTCTCTGTTAAAGCCTTAAATATTTTAAACTTTTCAAACACTTTAGCTTTTTCTTTGAGAAAGTAAACCCAAGTAAGTCTGGAGTAATCATCAATAATCAACATGAAGTAGTTTTCTTTCCATGTGCCTTCCTGTTTGGATGGTCCACATAAGTCCATATGAACTAGTTGGAGTGTTTTCTCTATTGAGGTAAATCTCTTGGACTTAAACTAAGTCTTGTTTAGCTTCCCTACTTGGCAGGGTTTACATATCGAATCTTGGGGCTTTGATATTCTAGGAATATCTTTTACTGCCTCGAGATTTTTGAGTTTGATTAAGTGATCGAATTTTAGATGTCCAAGTCTTCTATGCCATAACCAACTTTCATCATATTTTCTTAGATGACATTCTTCTCTATTTTCTTTTAGCACATATACATTATTTTCAGTCCTTATGGCTTTGGCCACCACTTGACCTGAGTTTACAGACTTTATCTTGCAGTCCTTGGACATGAACACTACTTCACATCCTCTGTCACACATCTGACTTACACTGAGAAGGTTATGTTTCAGCCCTTCTACAAGTAGGACATCTTGGGCTTTTCCTTTTCAATTACTTAAGCTTTCCATCCCTTTTCCCTTTATTTTTCCCGGAGCATCATTTCCAAAATTTACGTTTCCATATTTTCCTTCACTAAGTGACATAAACTTACCTCTTTCTCCCTTCATATGTTTGGAGCATCCATTGTCTATATACCAAGGGTTCGTTTTTCTTTGAGCGGACAATACTAACCCACACTTGTCACTTTCCTACTTCTTCCATAACTTGACATTTTCAACAGGGGATTTTGAGTCTGATTCATAGTTCTTTAACCGACAATCAATAGATTTATGTCCAAAGTTATGACAGGTGTAGCATTCAATCTCATTATTCAATAGGTCAAACTTATTGTTACAGCGTTGTCTACTTATTGACTGTTGATTATTTCTTGTCTTTCTTGGTTGTATGTCTATAGACTTAATTTGGCAAGTTGCATTATATGAAGGTTTGTTATTTGGCTGCATCAATCTTTGTTGTGGGAAGTAATTGTTTATTCGAAATCTTAATTTCTCTTGTCTAAGTCTGTAGGAACAATTTACAACTTGGTGACCAAAATTGGAACAGTAGAAGCAATAACCATAGAAAAATTCTTTGTACCTGGAAAGCAGTTGTCTTCTTTGAGAAAATCGATTTCTTCCATGCAGGTGACGTCTTTCAACAGGGAGCGCATTATTTCTTTGTTCTGCAGATTCAGTCCTGGCACCTTTTTCTTTGCTCATCCTGGGAAGCTGATTGTCTTCCTTTGTTTCTGCAGGTTTGTTGCAATTATTGGTTGTACACTTGACAAACTTGATTTGTTCCTCATTTCTCGTCTTACTACTACCTGATCCTTCTTCATAACCCAAACCAGTTTTCAGCTTTGGATTCCTTTGCTGGTTCAGAATGGTGGCTAGTCCTTCTGAGGCTTTGATACTTAATAGATTATGTTTATACAAGGCTTGAAACTTCTCCATTTCTTTCCTCGTTTTCACTACTTCTTGTTCTAAAGCTTCACATCGTGCCATTTTTTCTGATAGCTATTGTTTCAGAATATCTTCGATTTTCTTTGCCTCCTCTAATTCCACTTTTAATAGGACAAGGTCTTCATCAGGTCCTTTACTGTCTTTCTCGAACTATATCAGCAATTGTCTTTGCTTTCTGTTCTTAATTCTTATTATATCAATCTCTTCCAGTGCATTGATCAGTTCTCCTTCCATGTCAACCACAACTTCTTCTTCATTAATTTCACTTCCTGTGTTGTTATTATCATAATCCTCTTTGGCCATAAGTATGAAGTCATTTAATTTATCTTCAATAGGGGAGTCATAGTCTTCATCATCTGAAGGATCATCCTCATTGTTTACGCAAAGACTTTTCTTCTTAAAGTTATTCCCTTTAAAGAAATTTATGTGTTTATGCTTCTCCTCATCATCATACGTCTGATCCTTTCTTTTGTGGGGACATTTATTTGCAAAATGTCCTATTCTACCATAGTTGAAACATTTGAAAGGTAGTTTACCTTTGTATTTGCCTGATCCCTTCTTCAGTCTCTTCACAAATTTTTCTTCAATTTCACCGGACTTAGAATCCTCATTCTTGTCTACTTTGAATGATGCTTCTCTGCAGGTGGGTTTATCTTTAACTATTCTCATTTCATAAGAAGTCAATGTTCCTAGAAGTTGATCAAACTCCAAGTTTTTTAGATCATTAATTTCTTCTATAGCAAAGACCTTTGGGTTGAACCTATCTGGGAGAGATCTCAAGATTTTCTGAACTAAAGGGGGTTCCTCAATTTTTTCACCAAGTGCTTTCATTGCATTTACCATTTATTCTACTCTCAGAAAGTACTTTCCAACTATTTCATCTTCCTTCATCTTCAGCTGTTCAAACTATATTCTATAAGTTTGAAGCTTGGCATCCTTTACCTTCTCATTACCTTCATAACTACTAATGAGTTTGTCCCACATTTGTTTGGCAGTTCCTAGGTGCATAAATTTTACGAATTCTGCTTCTACAAGCCCACTCAAGATAACATTCATAGCCTTAGCGTTGAAACTAAATTCTATATTGTCATCCTTATTAGCTAGCACAACTGGCTTTACATAACGAATATCTACCACATCCCAGACATCTACACCTAAATCCATTATGTAGGTTCTCATTCTAACTTTCCAGAAGGAAAAGTTTGTTCCATTGAATAGAGGGGCCTTATTGGTCGAATTTCCTTCATGGCTTGACATGTTTAAGCTCTAGGATCTACCCTTAGATAGAAGGGGTTGGCTCTGATACCAATTGTTGGACAACTAAGAGGGGGGGTGAATCAGTTTTTATTGTGCTTAAACAATTATGCTTCTTTTAAAAAACCTTTACAAGACACTCAATGATGATCACAATAATGCAGGAATATAAACAATGACACATTCAACATCAGTCACATATATGAGAAACACAGAGACAGATATTTCCCGAGGAAACCCATACAGGGTAAAAACTTCTTCTTCTTTATATGATAAGTATTATCTACATTCTTTACATTATCATACATATGAGCACCAACTCATTGTGAGGCTACAACCTCTTTTTTTGCAAGCTGCAAATTGCTGAGAGCACCAACTCTTTGTTTTCTCTAGCACCCACTAGAAGGAAGCTACAACTCCTTAGTTTCTCTAGCACCAACTAGAAGGAAGCACCAACTCCCTGGTTTCTCTAGCACCAACTAGAAGGAAGCTACAACTCCCTATGTTCAAGAACCCACTTGAACCCCTAAGGATAATAGTCCTCCCTAACACCTCCCTACCACCCTGTTTTATAAATCTTTTCTACTGAAACTCATTACGATGATATAATGTTCAACAATGGCTTACCAAACTCATCATTGTTATGCTGCATTCGGTTGCTCTGTCTGCCTCACTGCCTTCCTGCACACATGACTTGCGTTGTCTGTTCTTCTTCCTTTTATGATCTGTGTGCCATGTCCATTCACAGCATAGTTCCTCTTCTATTCAATTCAGCTGCTGCACTCCCCTCTTTCTTCACACATGAATCACCTTCAACAACGACAATCATAGCTACACCAACAACAACACCCATCTCTTCTTTGTTCTACATACTTATAGTCTCTCTGCTCCTTGTGCATGAAATATTCGCCATTCCTCTGCATGCTCACCCCGCGCCAATCTCCTCCACAACTCAAGTGTTCTATCTGATCATCATGGTAACTCTCCAGATTCTCTAGTGGTTTTCCCACGCGTTCAACATCACTAGGTGTTATGTTGAGATTCCTCAGCCTCTCTGGTAGTTGAGACTCTTCGTCTTCTCTGGCATATTCAAGCTTATCCTTTGTGTTTCAGTTGCAAGCTCCAAACCTCATCCAACTGTCAATTTCCTCCACAAATCATCTTCATTCCACTGGAAAATTCCTTGTAACTCTTCAGCTCCTCTGGAAATCACGTAGAAGTCTCTTCGCATCCTCTAGTAGAAACCATCAATGGTTTCTAGCAGTTACACTGTGAGGGTCAGCATTAGCCCTACAATCATGCTCATGTTCACCTCCATCGTTGGATTAACTATGAAGGGTATCGTCGTTATTTACCCATTTCACACTTTTGCAATTCAGAGATTCTGTGATGAGAGATCTTGAGTCTCCATGTCACGAGCTCCGAAAAGGAGCTTGGCTGCTCTAGCTCCCTTCTCTACGTGACCACAGACGGTGTCCACCAGTTACACTGACAATTCACCTTTTCGGTATTTCGGCATTCGTATGATCCAGTTTCTCGACACTCCCAGATGTGATCCCCGAAATTTCGAGGTCGAGCTCATATGCACTAGGTCCTTCCTCCACGTGACCACATGCGGTGACCACAGGATGCACTAAAAGGCACTGCGAACTCATGATCTTCATCGACCCTGATCGACATTCCACGATCTCGATGAATCAACGGTCCAAATCTTTTCACGATCTCTCATCTTGTTGTTCCAGTTATGGAGGTTCTCATCAATCCAAGTCATGATAGGCAAAGCTCCCGGATGGAGCTCAAATCGATGGTCCACGTTCTTGGTGAATTGATGGTCCAGATCTTATCGTGAATTCGTATCTCGTGATTCCTGTGATGGAGGTCCTTCTCACTCCAAGTCGTGATAGGCGAAGCTCCGAGATGGAGCTCAGATCAATGGTTCACGTTCTTGGTGAATTGTTAGTCCGGATCTTATTGTGAATTCACATCTCGCGATTCCTGTGATGGAGGTTCTAATCACTCCAAGTCATGATAGGCGAAGCTCCGAGATGGAGCTTAGATAAATTTTCCAGAATCCTGGGTGATCTGACGGTCAAGATCTTTTTGTGATCTCGCATATCATGAGTTTGAACCTCTTTCCTTTGGATTTCATGACCTGCGAAACAACGAAATGGAGTCTTTTTGGTGCTCTGATATTTCGCCACGCGTCCTCTTGATCAACAGTCCACGATAGTGCCCGATGGACGACCAGTATTCCTTCACAGTTTTGGAGAGTTGGATGACTCTTGGACTTATCCACCTTACAGCTTCACCATATCTAATGGCTATTGAGCCTTCGTAGATACCCCAGATACTGCGGCCCATATCTTCTCGTGATTTTGCCACTTCACGATTTTGCCTCTTCGCGATTTCGTTCGCCTTGCGATTTCATCACTTCGCGATTTTGCCACTTCGTGATTTCTCCGCTTTGCGATTTCGTCCACCTTGCGATTTCGTCACCTCGCGATTTTTCCACTTCGTTCTCTTTAATGAACGTGCAGGTTCTCCCTGATCCAATGATGGTCGGATCTTATGCTTAGATCTGACGCCTAAGATCTGTCCTCCTCTTCTGTGCGTTCTTCTTGTCCACAAACAATTTTGACGGTCACTCTTCTTCCATTATCACTATGCTGCTGATCATGCTGATTTTTGCCATCATTGTTCTTGCCATCAATGAAAAGCTTACTCCCAACTTTAAACCTTCCAACATACTTCATGGCCTTTAATGATAGAGGCAACATCAATTCCCTTCAATAGTGAAGATTGTTAATTTTTTTTAAAATCCAGGACATGAGAGCCTAACTGAGGTTACTAGAATCATTGGTCCACATGTGGGATGTAGACCAATAGGTGTTTCATGTGGGTGTCCACATTATTTCCTTGGATATTGAAGACATTTTCTTCTTGACAGGGTTATCCCATCATGGATCACGTGTGACCTTAACAGGATGTCGAGGTGGTGGCCTACCAATGAGCGAATACATCCGTCAGTACTATGAACCCGAGGCCAAGAGACACAAAGGTAAGGTAGCCATCAAAGGTGTTCATGATTTAACTCTCCAGACCATTCTTTTTACCATTGTGTGTATGGAGAGAAGTGCATCTTTGCACATGGACCTCCAAATTTATTTTCAGTATGCTGTGGAATTCACAGAACCTCGTGTGTTCAACTGGTGTGATGGTATTCTTTGTAGTATGAAGACATGGCCAACCAAAAGAAAAAATGGGGACCTGAAGCAATTCGGGTATGGATCTATTTTTGTGTCTTTCTTTCTAGAAAGAGTCCCTCATTTACACATACAGGTAGATTGGGGTATACTAGCGCCACGAGATCCAAGGATGAAGACGTGGTGCAATCTCATGGCTCGACATGTAAAGGGCCCCATTATCAAATACAGCGATGCATTCTTTGACTGGTTGAGGCCTCAAATAATGATGATAGATGATTAAACATATGTCGGTTTGGGCTTTCGAGGTGACCTAGATTTGGTTCTACCCGAGGGTTTTCAGTGGGGGGACCTAGGTAAGAAAAACATTTTCTTTTTTATGGTGCTTTTGTGAATTTTTAGAATATAAGATGTTTTTTATGCTCTCTATCCAATGACTAATCAAAAATTTTGACCATGTAGATGTAGGGCCACACCAACCTCCAGGTACATCCCCTATTTAGAGATGAGGGGAAGCAACTATAGTAGCAGGTTGGGATGCTAGCGATTATGAGGCAGTTGAGCAAAATCTAGAGGGTTTGACAACAAACATCCCAAACATCTAGATCAATGAGATTCTGAGGCGTTATTAGCACCATACTGTGGGCATGTCTGGTTCACTTAGTTGACTACTTCGTAGGGTAGAAAGGGAAGTGGTATGCTACCATGAGCAACATCCATGATGCTATTTTGTAGAAGCCATGGGCTTCATATTTTGATATTTTCGTCTTTAGATGAAAAATACATTTTTGTAAAACATTTTTATCGTTATATATATACATGAGGATTCTACTAGCTTAATTTTCCTTATATACAACATGTGATGTGTGATTGGATTTATAAATGTCTCAAATGTCTATCTAACACATAATTAGCTAATGCATCGATTAATGTATTTAGACATCTAGGAATGTGTTGATACTCAATATAATCAAAATAACATTCCAAGAGGTGAATTCATAAATATACCTGTAACAATATAGGACTTCGGATAGCATAAACATTACTTAGTTGTAGTACTACTAACTGTGAATCAAGCCGTACAACCAGGTGACAGATTCCAAGTGAAATAGCGTTGGTAAAAAATTCGATCAATGCACTGTATTCTGCGATATTGTTAGTTGCACTACTAAGGAAAATACTGTGTAGACTGATTAACTCGTTCGTAGGTGCATAGATTTCCCAAGAAAAAGGTGCTAAATTCTGAGTACTATGACTAGCACCATCGACGAAGCCAATGTAGGGTAGAGAAAACACTGACATCTGGAAACCATATACAATGCAAGGTAATCAGCTAGGGGTTGAAACCAAATAACGAAAAATCACACAAGAGTAGCACGCAAAAGCATGATACCATAAAAATACAAGCACTCATGCAAAGATAACCTAGGCATAGTACTTCTTCAAGTAAATCCCATTTCTGGGTTCACTCAAAGGAATACCATCATAGTCTACTAACTCATAGGATCCCTTATCCAACACTCATTTGACGATGTAAGGGTCGTGCCACATAGCCTCAAATTTTCCAGTGACTAGTAAATCACGATATTGTTCATAGAGAACTAGATCACCTTTGGAGAAAACATGCAGCTTGACATGCTTGTCGTATTGGGATTTTACGCATTTCTTCTGGGTTTCAATAACCAAGGTGGTGTCACGACGGGTTTCGTCTAATTGCATAAGATACAATAGACGTTCTTCTTCGATAGAGGTGTTTGGGAGAAGTTCAACGACTAGCTTCAATGACGGTATCTCACATTCAATCGACATAACAACTTCGATACCATACACCAACTGAAAAGGCGTTAATCCCGTGGCAGATTTCACGGATGTCTGATAGGCCCATAATGCTGAAAACAACATCGTGTGCCAACTTGTCTTGTGAATTCCTATTATTCGTCGAAGCATAGTGATAAGAACCTTGTTTATTTCTTCAACTTGGCCATTGGCCTGTGGATAGTAGGGGGTTGAGTTTTCATATCGAATACCTAACTTTTTGGTAAGCTCAAACATCATGAAATTTCAAAAAATGGCTACCGTGATCGGTGACGATAGCTTGTGGAATTCTGAATTGTGTGATGATATGATTGAATATGAATAGGGATAAAGTTTTTCTGGTATTATCGAATGTAGGCATCGCCTCGACACATTTCCTGAAATAATCCATGGTTACGATGATGTATCCATGCCCCCCTGTCGAGTGAGGGTTACATGTCATGAAATCAATGCCCCATTTTTCGAAAGGTTCAACAGAAACTATAGGGTGTAAAGGAGCAGGATGAGATTGTATCTTGTTGTTGTATGTTTGACAAGCATGGAATTTTTGGATGGAAATAATATAGTCTTTGAATAAAGAAGGCCAAAAACTCCCTGCTCATAAGATCTTTTGGGCAGTAGCATACCCAGACATGTGACCACCACATGCTCCAGAATGGCAGTCGTTCAATGCTTTCTCAGCCTCATCATAGGTGAGACATCATCAAAAAATGGAGTCAACCCCACAATGATAAAGAGTGTCATCAAAGATGATATATTGATGGGCCTGGTAACATATACGATGACGGTAAGTGCTAGACAAATCGAGCTAGAAATTCTGAGTCTCGAGATAAATAATGATATCCCCATACCAAAGGTCATCAGAACTGATCAGAAAAAGGGATTCATCAGGTAAAGAATCCTCTTCTACATTTTCTGTTTCAGTGCAGGGAAGGTCACATATTAGCTCGGAAAACACCAATGATTTCTTAGACTTAGCGTGTTTTAACTCTAAGTCAAAATCATGGAGAATCACTATCCATTTGGAGTATTTTCCCCCTAGCAATTGGTGTGTAACAATGTGTTGTATAGGGTTGCAATCGGAAATTAGAGTGGTCTCGCGTAATAGGATTTAGTGACAGAAACATTGGACAGCTTGAACAGCTGCCAAGGCCAGTTTTTCAACATGTAAGTATTTGGCTTCGGCAGTCATGAGACTCCGACTCAAATAATAAATGACATGCTCATTGTGTGAATCATCTTCTTGGACTAGAACCATGGAAATGGTAGAGTCTGAAGCAGTGAGATAAAGGAAATAATATCGACTATAATCGGGTGGGAAAAGTAGTGGGGTACAGGTTAAAGTCTGTTTCAAAGATTCGAAGGATTTTTTGGCAGTGGTGTCCCATATGAACTCAGAACATTTATTTAGGAGTCGAGTAAATCCGAGCATTAATTCAGCATAGTTTGGGATGAAACGACGTAAAAAAATTTCCTTCCCTTGCAAAATTTGAAGCTAGCAGAGTGAGGAAGGAGGAGGGATATTGAGGATCACCTCGACCTTCAAAGGATCTACCCTGATCTCCTGACCTAATAAAATAAATCCAAGAAGTCGATCGGACTCCACATAGAAAGCACATTTGTGTGGGTTTAATCATATACGATAGAACTGACAACAAAGGAAAATGGCTCGGAGGTGTGTCAGATGGTCACTACGATGCATGGAATGCGTCGGTAGGTCATCTAGATATGGTTGGACAATGTGCTTGATATCATGAAAAGCGTAAGACATGGCACATTGAAAAGTCACACCAACGTTCTTTAAACCAAAGGGTAGTTTCTGGTAGGAAAAGGTACCCCAAGGACAAACGAAAGTGGTTTTGTGTTGATCCACGGGCAAGATGTTGATTTGATTATATCCAGAGAAACCATTCATTAAAGAGAATATTCCACTCTCGATGCAATCGTTGATGATCTGGTCAATGAAGGGGGTGGGAAAGTTGTCCTTAGGACAAGCTTTGTTGATATCCCTATAATCAACGCAAACATGGATCATATCTTGTTTCTTGTTAACCAGAACTAGATTGGATACCCAATTAGTTAAATCCATGGGATAAATAAAGCCATCTTTAAGAATTTTCTCAACCTCAAGCTTGATAGCAGTTGCTTTACGAGGGTGGATCGGGTCAAGTCTCTATCAGACGGGTTTAGTGCCCGGGTAAGTATTAATTTTGTGTACAACAATATCGGGGTCAATACCTGTCATCTCTTCATAGCTCCATGCGAAGATGTCACAAAACTCTTGAGAGAAGGACTTATAAATGAAAACCTCATTTGTGGAACACAAATATCCGATGTGAACATTTTCTATGACTCTAGGTTTAATGGATATGTCGAGGGGGATGGTGGGTGAAATATTACTCAATTTCCCTTCATATAACACATTGTGTGTGGACTCGGGAACAAAAGAAATGACAAAAACGGTCGACGGATTCGAGATCCATTGGTAACTCTCTAAGGTGTGATGTTCCAGGAAGAGGATAGAATGATGATGCCCATCATCCCATGGGGTGTCTTCCATGGATATAATTGACATGATCATCTCGTTTGTAGAAAAAATAACATGGAACGGATAAGGAGATGAATCACCAAGAGAGGGAGTAGAACAGGTTTTCGATTGAATGGCTCGATAAGCATATTCAACCGTACTTAAAGGCATATGGTCACCATAGAAAATATAATGACTAGGTTTGGGTATTATCCACGGGTCAGAATCCATAGGGGTTTCGCGAATGGAGGTGGAAAACATTTTGATCGAGGCAACCAAAGGAGGTGGAAAATCAAGTGGTGTGATTGGAAAAGTACCCATCAAAGTTGAGTCTTTTTATAAACCCACACCGACATTATCATACCCACGGGGTGTCTTTGAAATGAAGGGTATGTTGTTAGTACGAGCATCTGAGTTAAAAAACGCCAGTTGATCTACTGTAACAACTTTTCCCTGATGTGGAAAATGTACTACATGGAAAAGGGTAGATACAACTACACACATGGAATGAATCCAGCTACGGCCAAGTAAGATGTTGTAATCAAGAGGTGCATCAAATACCTCAACTTCAACATTGACCGATTTGCCTTCTAATGTAATAGGCAACGAGGGAAGTACACCATAGGATTTAAATCCTAATCCATTGAAGGCCTTAAGAGTGTTGTTTGATTCAGTTAAGGGAGTAGAGCTAATGGCTTTCCAACAGGAAACAAACATTACACACGTCGAGGCACCCTAGTGAATAATGGTTCTATAGATATTCTTGTTCTCGGCGACAACTTGTATCTGAAACACTAGTTGAGGGGGTAGCCTTGGAATGTGATCTTCTAGGTAAAAAATTATGAAATTCGTATTCGTAGGATAAATTCCACCAATAGACTTTAACAATGCCTTTCGTTGAGTGGGACAACTTTGAAGGACTTCGAGAGCTGACATCGTGGAGGGTGTTTATGCTAGATCTTCTACAATATTGTAGTTATGGGAAACACATGCATGAGGATTGAAGGAAGACTTTTGAACAATGACCTTTTGGGGAGGGCGAAGAACTGTATCGAGACTGGGTCATTCGAGATGAAGAGGACCATTGGGAGGTGAATTTGAGGGAGTCTGTATAACCAACGGAGGTGGTGTATCGTCAACTTTCTCCTTTGAGGAAGAGTAATCTCTGGCCCGAGTGGTAAGTGTAACGTCATTCTTTTTTGAATCACCAGTACACATAAGGACATGGGAAGTAGTGGAGGTAGAGGATTGGTCGTGAATGATCGGTTGGGCCTACTATTGTGAAGGGAAAGGTTGGGACAAAACAACAGGGGTGGGAGGTTTCACTGTCCCTTGAAGGAATTTAGTAACCTCGACCCGTCTTGGACAATATTTCTTGTAGTGATCATCACCACAGATAAGGTAGGGGTATCAAGGTTTGTGTTTATCCTTATCATCATCAGGTTGTGTTTTGGATTTCTCAGATTGCGGGTTATTTTTATCCTCCTTATTTTTACCCTTCCCTTTTTTAGATTTATTTTTTCCAATAGGGGTATATTGAACAGAGTTAACCTTAGAGGTTTTGTCAGTGGAAGGAGTAGGAGTCAGAGCATTTTGAACATTAGAAGTAGTGGATTTGGGATTGGTGGAAGAGGCTTGCGTATATTGAGGTTGAGCATGGAAAGTACCAATCACACCATCAACCACATGAGAAGCAGTCGGGGTAGTTGAGGTAGAGGTGGTCGAAGGACAAGGTGCATCATGGAGCATGTCGTAAAGAGTACCTGTTTGTGAATAAACGAGATCGAGGTACTGAGCGCGACTGATTTCGTGTTCTTCTGTGACAAATCCACCCATGGCAATGTCACAAGAGATTTTATTCATGAATGATTTCGTGAACCATTCTGCCAATAATTGATAGAGAAGATCGATTTTGATCAAACGTCGTCTTCATCTGCACTCATGGATGTGATCTGATATATGAGTGGCTGAGTTCTTCTTGAAGGAACTCAAAATATCGGTTCATGTTTCATAACGGATGGGAAGTTGGTAATGTGTGAGGAAATCCATGGCTAGGGTATTAAATTCGGTGAAGAAACCTCATGGTAATTCTATATACCACTTTGCAGCCGAACCCGTAAGAGTTCATTGGAAGAGTCGTAACCGAATGGAATCATCCATCAAAGAGTTGGATGAACACCAAAGGTGAAAAATCATGACATGGTTGTTTGGATCTTCTTCGAGTTTACTGTCAAATTTTGGAATGTCGGATGGTAGCTTGGCTGGTATAATGGGCCAATGGGGAGAATGTAGGATAGGGTCATTCAAGATTCTAGACAAGTTAGGTAGATATTAAGTGGCTAAAAAGGGTAACTGTCTATTCACATGAGGGTATTGGTGACTTTGGGGAGGAAGTCACGTTGATATACCAGTAGGACCGTAAGAAGTCTGCACGTGAGGTGAAGGTCCTAACAGATCCAGACGTGCGTGAGGACGCATGTAGCCCATAGGGTTTTTCCCTTGGAAAGGGACACTAGATTGAACGTTCAGACCCCAAATGGGATTGGAAGAACCGAGATATGACTGGCCCAAACTAGGGGGTTATGAAAGAGATAACTTCAGGTTGTTTCCCCCCAAATGATTGTGGATTTCCTTGGATGAGAAGGTTCCAATACTAGGCTAGTGATATGGTAATATTTTTTTCCATAGGGTGGGTTAAATCCTCCAAGCGGGGGTTTTCCTCCAAGCGAGGATGGTGTCCCAATTTGGTTTTGACCCCCAAATTGAGCTTTCCCCCCAGGGTTAGATTGCCCCCCAATAGGAATCTGATAACCATAAGTGAATGAAAGAGTAGAGCCTCCAATTGGAGTCGAGCCACTTGGGGCAAATCCTCCCATAAAATGCGGATAAGACCCTCCAAAGAGGACCTGGGATGGTGTCGGAATGGAACTGGAAGCAACATTATACCCAAGTGAAGTAAAAACTCCAGAATCTCCACATGGAACTTGGGTAGGAATCGGGATGGAAGTATTTAAAGCATTGTACCCATGAGGAAGAGACGGGATGGGTCTAGATGAAAGTGGTGTACCAATGGGATCTTGGGTAACCATCGTATTCCAAGTGGGAATAGTCGTAGCATGTGGGACCATTGTGGAATGGGCCATCTGAAGAGGAATGGTCGAGCTAGGACCAATAGGATGTGTGTCTAAACCAACAAAGAGATATCAAGTTGTACTATTAAAGTGATCTAGAGGTATCGTATAGGTAGCAGACGTTTCGGGCAGTTCAGAGACGATAGGTATATCAACGCCTACTCCCGAGCCATACAGGTCCCTCACTATATCTGGGGTTCGAAATATGTCAGTGGTACAAAAAGGATCCTCGTTTTCTGGGCCAGTAAGAGGTCCGGTTGGTATTCTAGAAGTGTCAACAACAAGTTCTCTGGTGCAATTCAGTCAGAGAATACATCTCTCTTATCTAGGAGGTAGTCGGAAAGAATCTAGAGAATCAGAAACAATTCAGAAATTTTCTAAAGAGTCAGTTCTTTCCGCTTGTGAAGGTATTTTTTCATGGACCTCACTCTGTTGAGGAGAGCCCTCTGGTGGATTAGGGAGCAAGGGTTGGGAAAATTTTGGGTCCTCCGAAGATAGTCCTTGAATCCTACGTGAACGACATGGAGGGTCAATGTTGGATGAACCAAATATTTTACAAAAAAAATCTATGGCCAGCTACGAAAACAAACAACATTTGCTAATAGAATCTAGGAATCAAACCAAGCAAACAAAACCTTCTTATTTCGAAGTCACTAGTTGGTGATGAAATCCAACGTCACGAAGTCAAGACAAGAAGGGGCTAGGAGAAAGTAGGTGGAAAAGTTATGTTGATGACCTTCTTAATGGACTTACACCTTGGTGCAAGCTCCCACACATAATCATGCGTATACCCTCCAAGGAGCCCAAGTGAGTCTGGCCAATATCAATTTCAGGTACTATGAAGACTTGCCCCTCCACAGTCACCTCATGTAAGATCCTAAGAAGATATGCAACTAAGGATACCAAGAACAACAATGATTCCTGGGAAAACAGTTGAAAACCCAATCGACACGCAAAGGTAGGGTATCTAGCTCGAAATCAACTTGAGCGGCTTCCACTCATCATTGTGGGTATACCTTCAAGAGACCCCATAATATGCACGATCTCTACACCGATATCAACAAATCATGGTGAGTAATTCTGCCAATCTCAATGCAACCTCATTTTTTACCCTTGTGTGAGAAGGGCTTCCCAGGACAAAATGTTGCCAATGGATTTGAACACTCCCTATCACAAGATGCTATTGTGGTTTTTGTTCTTTGGAGAGTGTGTCTCATAGCCTATTCCAAATCTCTAACCTAGCTAATGTTCGTATTAAAAATCCCTAGAAAATAAAAGTTGCTAATTAGATTTTAAATTACGCAATGTTTTAGAGGTTGTTGTTACTCAAGAGGGAGACGGGAATGAAACCGATGTTGTGTAAGACCTTGACCCAATAATATGAAAACATAAATGAATGATGCAAACTTCCGTTCAATGAACTCTATCTACAACAGGGAGAAGGTATTTCTGGAATAATGTAAGCTACAAAATATACTTTATGTTTCTTAAATGAACATAATTTCAAACAACCATAAACAATGAAGTTATTCAATGTTCTCTTAGTTTGAATGCAACAAACTTTCTTATGTATGATTACATAAAATAATAAGTGACTTTAAATTCTTCCTTTCTAAAAACAGATCAGGGGTATGAAAAAGAAAGGACAAGTAATCCAATAAAACCTATACACTCAAGAAGCTCCCAAATCAAACTTTCAATGAAGATAAAAGTAAAAATGACAAGAAAGTGTTTCTCCAAATGAAAATGAAAAATGACTTCCCAATCATCAAACAATCCAAAACATGTAATCAATCCAAAAATTCATATCCAATCAAAAGACTTTTAGTCGAACAAGCACTTAGATACGAAATCAGAGATTATACCGTTGTTGATAAAAATCAAAAACAAAAATTGGAAAAATCACTAAGAGAGGTGTTTCATCTCCGAAAACCAATCAACAACAAGTTAAAAATTTAGAAAGAAATCAAATGCTGGCATTAAAATTTCCTCCCAGATGATTAAATAAAAAATGGGCATCAACAGAGGCTAAGATCCAACTCAACAAATTTCTCAGGCATCGTTGCAGCCTAATAACATATTATAGTGCGGAAATCAACATTTTCCGCAGGCCGGAAGTAGATAGGGTGCAGAAAGTTCGCATTGAAGCAAATAGCTAGGGCGTGGAAATTTAACGTTTCTGCAGGCTATGTATAGGGTACAGTGCGGATGTGTCTGCAAACCAAGAAATTTTGAGAAGAGGGTAAAGGATCTAAGTGAACTTTCAAATCCAAAGAGTCTGAGTGGATCTCCCACAAACTCAGAGACTGAATTCAAGTAAAAAGGATAAGCTAAAAGAAAATGGCCAACAAAAAACCACAATCAATTTGTATCCCTAGTGGAGTCGCCAACTTTTTATTGGATAAATTGGTGAATGTGGACATAAAATAATCTCCCTAGATCCACTTGGACCTAGAACAAAACAAAGCCACGACATGATGCTTTCCCTAAGTTTCTATCATTGAATTTACTACCAAAGAAGGAATGGATGACATACCTTTAGATATCGCCTCCTTATATCTCTGTTCTCCCTGCTTCACTCCTGTGCTCTTGTGAGATCAGATCTGCAATGACACAAACCAACCAAAGTGAAAGCAATAATTGTAGATTCAATGAAAAACTAAACTTGTGATCAAGGAGTCATGTAATAAAATGTTAGTGATTTTATGGGAAAGAGACATGTCACTGTATCATATTAAGTAAAAGTGGAAGATACAACCAAATTGTCTTGCTGTTGCAAGTTCCCTTTTGGTGGTCCTTTGTTCCAACACACACATACACTTGCTCCGAATTTGTATAAAGATGTTTCACAAAAGCTTGATGGACAATTGGAATCCTCAAGCATCAGTTGTAGTAGGATCCTTCACACAGTCTTCAATCTATTCTTTCAACAATTCTTTTCTCAATCTTGCTTAACCTTTTCCATGAGAAACCTATCATTATATAGGAGAAGGTGAACTGGTTAAAAGGATGAGGATGATCCCACCAAATCAGAGAAGTCAGTAGGATCACAACGATACAGACGCCACCTTACATTCTAGAAGATTCTACTTCTAGAAACTTCGCGAACTTATTCCCTTCCTTAGCTTCAAACGCCGCCGCACCCTACCTATATAGCAGCCTGCGGAAATCCCGTGAGCCAGGCATAAAGTAGCCCACGAAAATCAAGGATTTTTTCACTGTGTACCACTCTTAGCTTGCGACATCATTCTAAAAACATTCCTTGTAGGGGAAGAACTCAATCATTTTCCTCATGTAAAAGATTGTTTTGAGAGTCTGAACACATGCTTGCAGAGTCATCATCAGGGTGACCAAAATAATGCATAACACTCGATGAGGGTAGGGATTGAGAGGCCTCATCCTCTAAGAAATATTAGTCAACAATAAGGGCCAAGAAAGGGTCCTAGGAGGCAGAATGCTTGTATCTCAAAAATTTATTGAATTTGTTTAAAACATAGGTTCATGAGGTTGAAAAATAATTTTGGGATATAAGATAGAATGTGTCTATTTCCTAGCTTCTCGAGGAGTTAGAATGTTGGGTGATACACCCAAAGTATTCTAGAACCAAGGCCGCTAATTATTTTAGGATTGTCGAGGTTTACTAGATGACGAATACCATGATTCCTTAGGCCCTAAAAATGGAAAAAGAGGAGAAACATGATATATTGCATACAATCCAACTCTTTGAAGAGATGTTTCAAGTTGTATTTAAGATAGTCATTGGGATTAGGATTTCAGTGACTCGAGAAGTAGAAGAGAAGAAGGGAAAACATAAATAAGAGGACTTGGCTAATACAATGGGAACTCAAGACAATCCATTTGATATCAATGATGATGCCCAACTTTCTGAAACTACAAAGGAAAGGGTCGTAAAGGAAGATGGGATGTTGAACAAAGAAATTGAGGGAAATCCTCATTCTCATATTATTTGATGTTTACGTTATTTGTTAGTATTTATTATCTTTCATGAATAGTCTTATAAGGTTAGAGATAGGGAATTTTTTACTAACTATAAATCATTGTATATCCGATATACTATAAACTCTCTAATTAAACAAGAAAATAGCTCTAGTTAAAGCCTTTATAAACCATTGTAATTGTCACTCTTTGAATATAATGTGAAAAGATTGATATACTTTTTTAACTTAAAAAAAAATACTTTAAATAAAATTATTGATCAAAATACAATTATTAATCAAAGTGAAATATAATATTCTAATACATTATAAGTAAAACTAATAATAAAAAACACGTACTCAAATGGGCTTATTATATTTTTTTATATATTTATATTACTATATTTATATCTATAGATAATGAATGAGGTGTATAAAACTTTTTAAATTATATTTTTTATTATTTCATAGATGTATATGTTTTCATTAAATCATTTATATATATCACATTTTATTTATTTATTTTTTAAATTATTTATATATACATCTTTTTTCTATTTTTTTTTAAATATATATGTTTTCATTGTTCATTAAATTATTTATATATATAAATTTTTTGTTTTACATTTTTTTAATTTAAATCATTATTAATTAATGATTAGTATATATAAGATTGGTAATCATGAAGACAATTCAATTCTTATATTGATGATGATGATGATGATTAACGTCCACCAAGACCGAATTGGTCTATTGGACCTTAAGAGGGTAAGTGATCTTTAGAATTTTGTTTATGTGCTTGAAAAGAATTAAGAGAATCTTTCCAAGATCCCCATACTTTTGTTGAGTTAAGAGGTTGGGAAGGTTGGTAGTGTGATAAATATTTTGAAAATGAGATATAATATGGGTATACACTGGGTAATCTAAGAGAAAGTTCTTTTCATCTTCAACCTTCTTAGTGTCACAAAGGTGACAGACTCGTTCATCCCATGGCGTTTTAGGAATTGACCAATGCCCAGTTTCACTATGGAGCTCGTGAGAATTTGTTCTTATCTTAGCAATGCTTATTTTTTTCTTTACACTTGGCAAAACATATATATAATTTTGATCTTCTAGATCAGGGTTGATTACATCTTTATAATACCTTAATTTTCTTTTTTCCTCTAACTCTTTATCACACCAAATTTTTTCCTCAAATTTTGATTTGACGTT
This sequence comes from Picea engelmannii, assembly GCA_009831015.1. Classification (NCBI taxonomy): domain Eukaryota; kingdom Viridiplantae; phylum Streptophyta; class Pinopsida; order Pinales; family Pinaceae; genus Picea; species Picea engelmannii. The sequence goes on along the minus strand of ML776762.1, from coordinate 1,525,074 downwards.
TTTTTTTAATAGTATATTTATTCTTCAAAATGGTTTCTTCCATGATTCTACAATAGTTTAGCAAAGACCGATCATCTTTATGCCATCCTCGCTTGAGTCAATGGTGGTTATGACTTGATTTTGAAGCAATTTTAGGTAGCCTCTTGTCTTCCATGTTGTTTAACTTGTTCTTATACATTAGGTATCTAGTCATAGCCATGCTCTCAATGGGGGGGATGCTTGTTTCTAAGAGGAGGATGGGATAGGATGTATTTCCTTTAATTTTTAGATTATAGGTTATAAAATTCTTTTGTATTTTCTCTATCTTTCTTCAGGATTTACGAGAGATACTACAGCCCTAGAATTCACATCCATAAAGAATAACATGTGTAAAAAGAGTCTCAAATAGGAGTTTCTTCTTATCCCAACTCCAAAGATAAATTGATTTACAATTGTTTTCAAGCCCATAATAAGTTTTCAATCCCCCAATAATCCTTTTCTCAATGGTATAATTCCAATTGAGCTTGTGGTGAGTATCAATTCCAAGATATGTGTATGAATTCACTTCCTCCAAGTTGTTGTTGTCATATACAAAGGTATCATAAGGGATCTTATTAGATTTAATAATCATGACCTTAGTCTTATCAGTACTAACAGTCATACCCATATTGGAGCAAAAATCCTTGAGGATTCTTATTTGGTTTTCATGATCATGGGGACTCCTTGCCATAAGAATGATATCATCAGCATAAAGAAGAAGATTGATGACTATACTAGTGAGAGTCGGGCCGACACAACCTTCTTTTTCCAAGCATTCTTCTAACTTATCAATGTATATGCCTAAAAGGGTAGGGGACAAGGGACAACCTTATTTGACTCCAATATTGCAGTTAATCTCTTTTGACCAGCCTTTAGTGTTTTTGAGATTAGCAATAACATTCTCATACATCCTTATTGCAACAACCCTCAACTCGAGAGGAATTTTTATCTCTTCCAACCTATTCCAAAGGGTTTTCCTAAGAACCATGTCAAAAGATTTTCTAAAGTCAACAAAACAACAAAACATATTGGTTTTAGTATTGTGGAACTCCTCTGCAATGATCCTAAAGGTGACAAGATGGTCCACAGTTGAATGATATCTTCTAAACTCCGCCTGGCCTTTAGCTCTTTTATGGTGACTTTCTAGCCAAATGATAATTTTCTTTTCCAAAATAATTCCATAAAGCTTGGCTAAAATTGGGCTAATCACAATGGTCCTATAATTAGAAGGAATGTTTTTATCCCCATTTTTAAAAATAGGAACAATGAGGCTTTGCATCTAGGGTCTAGGGAAGCCCTCCTTGACTGCTAAATTGAAGAGCTTGTGTATGTGAGGGATAAGGATTGACCCTCCGATTTTAAATTTTTTTAGTTTGGTAGCCTTCAATGTTCTTAGGTTTCCCATTTGCGAGCCGCTTAACCCCGAACTCTATGTCATCTAAAGAAAAAACTTCTTCCTTTGTAGGGACAATAGGAATGGTGTCCATGGAATTAGGGAACTCATAAAGACTTTTAAGGTAGGAATTCCAGTCCATTAAAAGAATCCTATTATTTTCTTTAGTATTGCGTTTTAGAATTTGGCTCCAGAACATCTTAGGATCCAATTTGTATAGTTGTGAAAGTTATTTTTTCCTTTTATTGATATAGTATCTTTTTTTCCTTTTAATTAGGGCTTTGTACATATTGATCTTATCGAGTTTTAAGGGATCATTAGAAGCATCCCTAATGGATTTCCTACAAATTTTACATTCTTTATCATACCAAGGGTTGGTTGTTCTATTATTCTTTTTATAGGACACCTCGAAAGAGAACTTGTTAATAGAAGTGGAAAGGGTAGTTGTAAAATTATGATAGAGTTATTCAATGTTGTCCTTATAAGTTAGGAAGTTTAATTTACTATTTAAATCCTTTAATATAATGTCAACTTTACTTTTTTCAAAGTGAAAATTCCTTTGTTTATCAGAATTCTCTTCAAAGGTGCTCCTAGAGATGGAAAATTTTAGAGTTAGTGTTAAAGGTTTATGATCAGAGTCAGTCTCATGGTCATTTAAAAGGTCAAAAGTTGTTATTTTGTTGGAAACGAGGATATCAGATATCACATAATCTACACCACTACTACCTAGCCCATGAATACATCTCATTTTGTTGGAGTTTGGCCACTTCATTAATCCATTGAAAATTATTAGGTCTTGAGAGCTGCAAAGCTTGACCAACTCAGTACCAAACAAATTTTCAATTAGGTCTTCAGAGCTTCTTTTGTGGCTATTAGATAAAACAAGGTCCTCATCTAGACATAAATCATTATGGTTGGAGTCATCACTTAAAAGAGTAGAATGTTTAGTTGCAGTCCTAGCATTAAAGTCTCATAGTGGAGGATATTACCTTCATTTTTCAAATTATAAATATCTTGTTCTAAATTATTATAGGGACAATTTTTATCTAGATTATTTTTCTTATAAAAAGTAGAATTAATAGGTGAAAAATAACAAATTGCTATATACATCTTAGCATTGGTGTCTGAAATTTCTATCCAAATGTATTGATTAAGAGGGTCAATTTTATGAAGTTGAATGTGAGGAGAAATGATTTTTCTAATATAACAAGCTATGCCTCTTATCCCTCTATGGTGGGGATTTTTTGTTCCATGCGACAAATCATTCTATGTTAGGGACCTTAGACTCCTCATGCTCCCAAGTTTCAGCTAGTCAGATAATATCAATATCACTCGAGATCCAACTTATCATAGGACCTTTATGCCATGGAAAGCCACGAAAATTCCAAAAAAGGATCTCGAGTGTTCCAAATTCCTATTTATTATTATCCTTTTGGTCTCTATACCGAACAATATCTTTTCGATTTCTAATTATTGTCCATTTTCTTTCTTTCCTAGCTTCTTTTACCTTTTGAACTTCCTTCCTTAATTCAACTTGGTCTTCGAGAATGAGGTCTTCATTTATAAATATTCCTGACCCTTTTAAGCTCGAAGATTTACTAAGTATGCTCTACTTATGGTCATTACAACTTACTTTGACACGGATCAACCTATCTTTGTGATCAATTATTTTTCCTAGCCACTTTGCTTCTATGAGGTAAATTGTATCAATTTGTGATTTATTTTTTAATTCTTCTTTTACTATTGCTAGCGTATCTTCCTCTTGTTGTTCTTTTATACCAAAAATTATGAGGTTCGAGGATCTTTTGTTACGCTCATGGTCAAATTCGATTATCTTATTCATTTCCTCTTTGATGGGTTTGATATCCAATTTTTTTTCCATATTACTGAGGGTCAAATTGTTGGTTAGATTTTCTTCTAGCTCTTTAATCCTATCTCTCAAGTTGTGATTTTCTTCAACCCCTCCTTCTTGGGTTTATTGTTTATGGGTGAAATCATGAAGGTGGGTTACACTTTTACTTGTTTTATGACAAAAAAAACTGTATTTTTACAAGTTATTCAACTTCCGACATATAAAAGTATTTTTTTTATTTAGAATTTCACTTTACAGTAAAAACAAAACTTGTGA
>ML776762.1:1472384-1484013 GCA_009831015.1 Picea engelmannii | reverse complement strand
TCTCTCTCTCTCTCTCTCGCTCTGTCTCTAGGGCCCTCACTCTCTCTATGTCTACGACCCTCTCTCCCTAAATCCATCCATCCCATGGATGATTTTAGGGGCTAAATTTTGATCATGGGCTAATTTACCATGGTTTTTCCGAAAATGAGATCTACTATTTTAAAAAAGATTTGCCCAAATTCTATAGGATAAAATTATTTTACCTTAAAATTGCCAAAATTTTATAAAAACTATATAAAATCCTTATAAATTTGAATAGTTTTACAAAAATATTGCCAAACATTTATAGTTGGCATATGAAGGATTAGTAATATTTGCCAAGGTTTCTACATTTAAAAAAAAAAATCCATCCTTAAAATCATCCCTGATCCATCCATACCTCTCTTTATCTCTCCTCCTCCTCTCTTCCCCTATCTCTCTACCTCCCTCTCTCTCCCTCCCTCCCTCATTACCATCCCATCTCTCTCTCTCTCTCTCTCTCTCTCACACACACACACACACACCCCACTTCCCCTCTCTCACTATCTCACTCCTTCCTTTCCTCCATTCTTCCATATCTTTCTCTCCATGCCATTATTCCCCTCCCTCTTTCGCTTTCTCCCATCTACCCCTCTCTCCCAAACTCACCATCTCCCTTTATCTCTCTCTCTCTACACATTTGTGAATCTCTCTCTCAAGATGGGAATATAAATCATGAGAGAGAGAGTGGAGGTGTGGGAGCACACGAGAGAGAGATGGGGGGGTGGGGGATGAAGAGAGAGGTATGAATAAAAAGGGAGAGAGGGAGGTAGATAAAGGTAAAGATAGATATAAGAGGGGAGAGTGGATGAGAGAGAGGGAAATAGGGAGAGAGTGAGATATGGGAAGATGGAAGTAGAGAGTGAGGGAGAGGGAGAGAGGTGGGGGAGATTGAGGGAAGGAGGGTGAGAGTGAGAGATGGATAGAGCATGTGATGAGAGAGAGAGGGGGAGAAATGGAGGGAGGGAGAGATGGGGTGGGAGTCAGAGAGGGTGGGAGGGAGAGGGAGAGGGAGGAAGGTGGAGAGATATGAAAAGAGAGGGGGAGGGTAGATAGAGAGAGGGATGGAATTAGGGAGAGATGGTTAGAGGGGAAGAGATAGAGAATGAGAGAGGGTGGGAGAGAGAATGAGAAAAAGGGAGGGGGTAGAGAGAGTGTTGGATGTGTGGAATCACTTAGGTTCTACCTTAGTTCTCCAAGAAAACCATTTTCACCATCATCCCTTCTAGTAAACCAAAATGATACATCATGCAGAGAGTGCACAACGTAGTCTCTACCGGGATGGATTATGGGTGACTGTAGGATGTAGATGTCTACAGTCATGGAAGGGATTGAGGATGTTATTTTTACTTCTACTCCTATTTTAACATGCATTCTACAATAACATTCATCATATCTAATATTTTATCCATTCAACATCATTCACTCTCAATGATTACTATTGTGCGCTGTAAATAAACTCTAACATATGTATTTATCTAACCATTTATCATTATTTCAACAAAAACATTCAGACACATTGCAACACGTGATTTTATCCTGGTTCACCCCCCCGGGCTATGTCCACAAAGATCTTAGTCTTTATTCATTCTTCATCAAAATAGCATTGCATGCATTACATCATGAAAATAATAATGAGCCTGACCATCATCACACCAAGCTCCACAACTTGTGACCTGAACCTTAGTTATACTCCATAAGTCTCCATTAGCTCCTCATCTATACAACCAAAACGAAACATATCAAAGGCTTAAGACTCAAAAAGGTTCTCCAAAATAGGTTCTTCACGCATGAGTTCTAAGATACCTCCTATATAACTCATACATCATATTTATTGATCCAGGTGGATATCAGTGTCCACCCACCTTTTCCAACTTGCTGAAAATAGTTTTCTAGTAATTTTGGCAATTTACTATTTTTAGCAGTTTTTAACATCCAGGGCCATTTTGAGGGCCTAAATGAAGGTTTTTCGGGATAGATCTTGTCAATGATAGTCAAATACTCTTATTCTTCCCCCAAAATTAATCTCATTGACGATACCTTTCCAACGTGCTATCGTGCACCCCAAATGGAGATCATATGTCAAAGTTATGCCCTCGGGATGTTGATACACCAAACTACCCCAAACAGGGTCCACAAAACTGTTGGCTTTTCATCTTCTGGGATTAGGGTTTTGGATTTTATTTATGATAAAAAGGACTTTGGAGCCTTAATGTAAAATCATCTTGTGACGGATGCGAGTAGATGTCACATCTGTTCTCAGAGATAAGTTGTCACCATTTTAGTGAGTCTTCCTGCACTCTGTATTTCACAGTCATTATACATTTTCGCCCATTAATAGAAAATTGTGTATCATTGTATATCTATGTTTATGGTTGAATCTATGATACATTTATGTTATAATATTGGATATCTAAGATATATCTTTACATTTCTTTATTATACCTTCTCTCTCATTTCGTGCTGAAAATAATCTGGATCAGTGGTATCAGAGCAAACTGCTCTTGATCATTTTTTTTTTAGTCAATGTCCCCGAAAAGGTCTGAGTATAGCAAGTTGGGTCTTGAGCTTGTCTCTCTTGAATAAAATCTCTCTCGCACACCCACGAAACCCTCCATGGTAAAAGAAAAGAAAAATGACGGAGTAGGCGATTCTATCAATCTGTTGCTTGAGCAAGCTCTCATGCGATAGAGAGACAAAATGATGGAGAAATTTTCCCACATCCTTCAATGCTTGCCGATAGCAACATGCACATCTTCATCAAAAATGAACTTTGGAAGAACCTCTCCTTTCAAGGTGCAGGTTAATTTTGATATTCCCATATTTGAAGGTCAGATAGATGCGGATGCCCTAGACAAATGATTAAATATTCTAGAAGGTTATTTCTCTATTTACCAATTTTTCGACAGGGAAAAGATCACCTTCACACTCCTTAAAGCTCTCCCACATGTCAAAAATTGGTCAGAAAATTAATGCGAGCAAAGTTCCACAGAAATGTATGGAATATATGGGGTTGATCCCACTTGGGAATTTTTGTGGACGCGGTAAAGGAACAATATTACCCTGTTGGAAACTATGAGGACTAGTATATGAGATGTACCACACTGCGGGAAGAGAGGGGACAAGTAGTTCTAGAGTTCACCAATACCTTCCATACCTTGCGCACCAAGATGGGTATCAAGGACTCTGAATGACATTTGGTTCTGAAATACCATGGGGCTCTACACAGATACATCCAAATTGAAATGGATTTTCTGAACATCTCATCACTCAGTGATGCTTATCGATATGTTGTTAAAATTGAGCATAAATATAAGCACAAAAACAAATGGGAGTTCCTGTATGCAAATCTGCAACAACCAAAGTATGATAAATAAGGACCTAACAAACAATCTCCTGAAAACCAATCCAAGCCACAAGAAAAGAAGGGTCACGGTAAGAGGAAGAAGGACACCAGAAAATGGTGTGATTTCCATAAAATCCCCTGACACAACACCTATGAATGTCTCTCAAAATAGTAATTGGTGGCCAAATCAAAGGCAAGGAGCTGAACCCTGATTCAGAATATGATTCAGAAAATATTGACAAAAGACAGATCATCGACGCAGACCCGACTGTTATTATCGCGACTGCATCAATTCAACCAGAAGAACCCACATATCCTGAAGAGGGGAGGTGCCTTTTTCATTCACATATGTGGGTGAAGGGTACCCCGCTGCATTTTATTGTTGAGAGTAGAAGCCAAAAAAACCTCATCTCAGTAGAGGTTGTTAAACAGTTGGGATTGTCTACAACACCACACCCACAACCATACAACATTGGGTGGATTCTCCAGGGACGATATCTTCTTGTTAGCCAACAGTGTCAATTTTCATATGTCATCCATCCCCTCAAGGATGAGGTATTATTTGATGTTTCCCCTCTATATGTCTATGATGTTCTCTTATTCCAACCATATATGTGGAAGCACCATGCTATCTATGAGTCTCGACCCCATAGTGTCATTGTTACTCTAGGGGGTCATCTCTACAGGATACCAGAGGTGGTTCCGACAACTGTCCCACTTAAACAGTATCGTAAGGTAGTATCTCATACTACAAAATTTAGCTTCTTCACAATCTGTTCAAAAGGCGAGAAGAAGGATACTGCAAGCACAACAGTCTTGGCCCAAACACCTTCTATCCAATAGAAGTAGGCCGACAAGACTGCAAGAAAGCATAAATATTCCTTCTACACACAGACATCTCATGTAGCCAAAATGGTTTAAAATTTCCAACCCTTCCAACCATAGGTTCAAGAAAACCTTCAAAAAGCTAAGCAATGCAACTTCTCCAACAAGGAAAGCAACTCATCAAGATGCAGATTCAACAAACTCTTTTCCCTCTCCTCCGGGCACTCAACGCAATGGATACCATTTCATCCTAGGGAGGGAGTATTGATCCAGGTGGATATCGGTGTCCACCCACCTTTTCCAACTTGCTCAAAAAAGTTTTCTGGTAATTTCGGGAAGTTACTATTTTTAACAGTTTTTAACTTGCAGGGCCATTTTGAGGGCCTAAATGAAGGTTTTTCAGAATCGATATTCTCAATGATTGTCAAAGGCTTTGATTGATCCCCAAAAATGAATCTCCTCGATGGTACCTTTCCAATGAGCTATTGTGCGCCCCAAACAAAGATTGTATGCCAAAGTTATGCCCTGGGGAAGATGATACTCCAATCTACCCAAAGCGGGGTCCACAAAACTGTTGGATTTTCATCTTCTGGGGTTAGGGTTTTGGATTTTATTTATGATAAAAATTCCTTTGGAGCCTCATTATAAAATCATCTTCTCATGGATGCGAGTATTCTTCATATCTCTTCTCGGAGATAAACTGCCACCATTCTAGCAAGTCTTTCTGCACTTTGTATTTTATAGTCTTTGTACATTTTCTCTCATTAATAGAAAACTGTGTATTACTGTATATCTGTGTTTATGGTTGAATCTATGATATATTTCTGTTATAATATTGGATATCCAAGATATCTATGTACATTTCTTTATTATATCTCCGCTCTCATTTCATGCCAAAAATAATCTGGATCATTTATATTAAAAAATCGGTTAAAACCCTTACATTATGACTCAAAACCCTAATTCTAAGTACACTCAACTTTTCCACTTATAACTTTCTTTCATGTGGTTGGTCTTCGATCCAACCCTTCCTTTTGTTTATCTTCCGTCATTCGTGGCACGTTGGTTCCTTTTCCCTTTGTAGCACTACTTTCTGATCATTCTCTTGCACATGCTACTTCCTTTGGTCCATCTAGTTTCCTTGTTTGCTATGATGAACCCCAAAATTTCCTCCTCCAACAGAGAGATATGGGTAGAGAGAGAGAGAGAGAGAGAGAGAGAGAGAGAGAGAGAGAGAGAGAATGTGGTAAGGAAGGAAAAACTGAGAGAGAGAGAGATTGGTAATGGTGGGGTTGGGGGAGGAGGGAGAGAGAGAGGCAGAAGGAGAGATTGGTGATACAAGATAGAGAGGAGGTGAGTGTAGAGAGAGAGAGAGAGAGAGAGAGAGAGATGGGCGAGTGTGTGTGTTAGAGAGAGAGACGGAAAGAGAGGAAGGTTGAGAGAGAGAGAGAGAGGGTGAGAGTTAGAGATGGGAATAGGGTGTGAAAGAGAGAGAGGTAAAGGGAGGGAGGGGGGGTAAATTATGAGAGAGAGAGGGGGGGATATATGGGGTTCGAGTGAGGGGGGGAAGGAGAAAGAAATAGAGGGAGGGAGAGGGTGGAAGGTGGAAAGTTAGAGGAAAAGAGGTGGAGGGAAGAGAGAGAGGGATGGATGTAGGGAAAGAGGGTTGGAGGGTATTAAAGAAATATTCCCCTACGGACAGGTGAACTTTCCCTTGGCTTAAAGACCTCCATACGAAGACCGAAACACTACAAATGGACACTAACATCCCTTTGAATTCAGTTCGATCATAAAGAGAGAAGGAGAAATAGTGTCATGCACCGTGTTTAATAGTTTTTCCTCGTTGCTTCCAATACGAGCTTGATATCCAAACCCCTTAGAACAACTTGATACCTGCGATAGGAGGCAAAGAGAAACAAAGAACTCCTACTCTACAATATTAGATCAAATAAATTCATCTACAAATATCGAAGCAACAATAGACAAGCACATACAATAATACGCAAGATTGAAGGAAATAGGCCAAGTATGCTAACATGAGAACCCAAAGAGAATACCTACAAACCATGATTGATGCAGTTGTAGCAGCCTCCCCAAGATATCCTCATCCATCCCTTGCACAATGTTACCAAGATCATAAGTTTGATATCTGAAAGCTTCCTCTTTTCACCTTGGAAATCCCTCAATATATAGGCTTGAGAGGCATAAAAACCATGATAAAATGATTCTTATCATTGAGGATATGGCTCCTTGAGGATTGGATAATATCCTAAAGTGAAGGCTAATAATAAGGGTCAAACACAACTAACTCAATATCAAAGAGTTGACCCATAGATTAAGGTGGGGGAGATCCCCCCTTTCTCTCAACAACATCAACGCTCCCCCCAAGTGAGAGAAAAAGAGTTTATCCTATATCATCGCTCTTGCATAGTGGTATAAGGGGTGTTGTGTGTGCACCCAAAGTATGGAAATGCGGGAGATGGTCTTCATAAATGCTCAAAAAAGGGTCGAAATTTCCAAGGAAAAAGTGTGTTTTGACCAAGCATTGATGGTTCTCCAACTACCATATGTCTTAGGCTTCATGAACAATTATTTTAATGGTTTCAAGGGGTGGTGACACCTCATAAAGTGAATGGGAAACTTGCTAAGGTGCATACAACACTTGTGACAGTGAATGTGACACTTACTCAGGTGCATATGTCACTTTGCGACTCTTTGCAACAGTTGTGACACTTAGGGTGCGTAACTCAATTGTGAAATTTTGATGTGTAAAATATGCCCCCTAAAGTGTGAGGTTAGAAGAGAAAATGATGGCCGAAAAAATTTACAATTGTTTCAAAGCAAGGGTGTTGGAGTGGGAGAACCTGACAGAAGTTGCAAACAATCATAAAACATTATTAATATATGTTCCATTTCATAGGTAGACATATGTATGCTCGTAACACGATATGAATCAAAGCACAATGACTGACCAATACACTATGGATCCATGAAAACCATACTACTAAAGTGGTTTGATGAGAAATCTAGGAAATGTTTTCACCTAGAATAGATAATGGAAATAATTTTTCAAGATTTGGTGTATTATTTTGGCAATAAAATAGATCTTGTCGACGATCTCACGAAGGAGGTGAAAATAATTTCTCATGCATAAAATGTTTCCTTGAAAAAAGAAAATTTTGAATTAAAAAATAGATGTTGTTGATGATCTCATGAAGGAGGTGAAAATACTTTCTCATGCAGAAATTGTTTCCCTGAAGAAAGAAAATTTCAAACTAAAAAATCATTTGGACACTGCAAAAAACATGTTTCAGAATACGGTAGTGGAGCACTCTAGGAGGGTTACTATCACAGGGAACACCATGAGAAGATTTTTCTAGACTCTTGCAGATGAATTTCAGGACAAGTTTGGTCTTCTTAAATACTTGGAGGAAGAATGAAAATATCTTCCTCATCCAAATAGTGCCTTAGGCATGGAATTGAACCAGCTTACGAAAGCCAATGCTCAACTAACTCCTAAGGTTTCCCACTTACAAGCCTCTATCGATGAGCTTCATGGAGAATATGCTCCTCTTCAAGAAGATAACAATTGATTGTTTGATGAATATTAGTAATTGAGAGAATATTACAATGTCATATTGTTGCAGCTGACTACTAACGATGAGACTATTTAGGGCTTGTAGAACTGCAAACACAATCTTGAAGAACAAGTTCATTGACTCTAAAATGTGAAGAAGAATACTAATGTTGTTGATATTCCACGCTCACCCATTTATTTTACACCCCATGATTCTCTTTGTAAGAAGAATGTTGTTGATTTATGCATTAAGAATAATAATTGTGTTTTTTCTCCTAGCTTTCAACAACACACTACACGTATAGGGTCCCGACTGGTCAACAATATTGGATGCACTTGAGGAGGACTTGGGAACAATGGATAGGGAATTACTACTCCTATTGCACATGATATTAAGTCACCAAGAACATCCCTTTGCTGCGACCGAGAAAGTTTTGTTTGTTGCAAGTGGAGTTTAGACTGATTTATCAAAAGATATATTTATTGTTGATTGTGCTAAACTAATTATTCCATAATTTCATAATGGTGTTGTTGTTGATATACTAGGTTGTTCTACTCCTAAGAGTATACCAGAACTTTAGACTATATCTCTCTAATAAACAAACATAGAATTTTGTTTTGTATAATCATCCTCACCATAGAAATCAAAGGAAAGAAAATTATTCTTTCAAATCTTTACAAAAGAGATGTGAGAGACATAATCGTGGACCAGTACTAACTACCGGGATAGACTATGGTTGTATTGATGAGTGGTCATGCAGACATCTAACCATATGTTTGAGGAATTCCTATCGTTATGTTTCATCAATTGTATAGTTGTACATCGTTCCTCTTCATTATTGATTACTTTGCAGTGGTCGAATGAGAATTAACTTGACACGAAATTCAACTAGGGTTTGACTATGGTTCGACTAGAGATGACAATCGACTGTATATTCGTCGAATAAGTTTCAACTAGATATTGTGCGTTGATTTTTGTTTCGATGAAGAACTATTGTTGATAATTTGGTCCCTTAGTTGTGTTTAAGGGGGGAATTAATTGAATTTGTTGATGTTGAAACTCAACTAATGTGATCGGATTTGATTTTAAAACCATGCTCAACTATGTTGTTGGGCGTTCTACTTATGCTTATTGTACCTGATAGAAATATTGTTTGCATGTAGAGACTGTATAGCTTGGCATAGAATCTTGGATTGACAGAAACTAATTACATCGATCTGTGTTTCTTGTCTAGTCGAATCATCGATTGGATGTTGATGTCTTGTTGTCTAGTCGACTGACCGATTGAGACTATATTTGAACATATTTTGCAACCAATTTGCAATTACTGACTACCTTTTTTCCTTTATCCATGTTGATGCTGAGCATATTTCCTCATAAGTGTTGTTGTACTGTGTTGTGATCAACATTTTTAGTCCGAAACAAATTCAAGGGGGAAGTTGTGGAATTTTTTTTCTTCCGAGATGAGTTTACGGGGGGGAGGGGGGTTCCATAATAAACCTCACCTTCTCAGTTAAGTGGTTTGAACAATTCTTTGGATTGACGACCGACTAAATTTATGGTTGACCATGTCCACTTAGGATCCCAAATCCACATTTTATGGATTGGCGCAATCAACTCCACCTGATATTGTTGGTTTGGTCCTTGATCGAAATCTCTTTATCTATGATCCTTCTAATTGATATATCATATCATCGAAAGATCAATTTTCTCTCTCATGGAGTGTACTTGTGATTCAATGCAATGATGTCTTAAGACATCACTAGTGCTTTCAGATGCATTCTCCTTTGTCCCAAAAAAATCCTATCTTTATATATATATATATATATATATATATATATATATGCAATCATGTCTTTGTTTTCAATTTCAAACAAGTTATCATAGAAGCATTATTTGTCACCATTTTCTCTATAAAATTTACTAGATGTAATGCAAATATGTCACGATTATCTATCAATTAATATTGAATTTTGATTACTAAATATATCATTATTATTGTTGTCTTGTATATTTTCAAATTGTTCCTCCCATCACTAAATGTATTAACAAATTATTTCTCTTATTACAATCATGCTTATTATTATTTTAACCTAACTAATATAAGGTTTAATTCCCTTTACAATTTGAGGTCACTCAAGCTCAGAAAAAAAAAATGGTGAAAAATGGATCTACACACTTTCATTAAATAGGGTTCAAATTTCCTTTCCTATTTCTTCCCTAAATAACTAAGTAGAGCTCCTACTTTCCTTACAATATATTATAGCATTAGAGCTCTAGCCTTTCTTTCCTTTTCTTTCCTTACAATATATTGTAGCAGTAGGAGGATCAATGCTTTATTCTCTATAGTCTGAATGTATCCTATTTTCATTTGTGATCTCCTTGTTCAACTACAACTACACGTTCAAACATAAAGCAATACATGTTAGATCACTTAACCTGCAACTTCTTACTCTTCAAGTTGACGTGAGAAGCTTTTGACGAACTTATGCATTTGTAATTCTAAAAATCATAATCTTAATCGTCCAGCATGATAAAGTGATGGTTTACCACAGATTAACCTCGGGTGATGTTTTTTTCACATTATGCTGGTAAGGTATTTTGTATAATATAAATGAATTCAAAATTTCTTTTTTATATAAAATTAAAATCAATAAATAAATATACAAATAAATAAATAAATGTATAAGTAAAAACAATTTAAAACATATAGGCACACTACAATAAACAAGAACAACAATCTTGGAACGAAGTAGCGAAGAAGCATCTGGCACTGGTGCAGTGATGTCGACCATAAAAAAATAGAACAAAACTGTATCCCAAGGCATTTGCGCAATAAACATTCAAACTGTCAGGTAAACACTTAAGACTGCCAGGACCACCCAAGGGCCTAGCCCTATACAAACATTCAAGAAAAAATGCAGCGTGGCAGATCTGTTCTCTCGAAACCCACAACAATAAAACAAAAAACATGCATACTGATATGGTAGACATTGTATTTTAGCTAGCATAAATTGCTAATTAATACACTTTCGACCATTGCATAACAAAATATATGATTCTAAAAGACCATATATGATGAAATACCTTGGATATGCCAACATATATAACATTGGGAATAGCGAAGCCGTGAAAAAGACCTCCAATTTGTTGTCCAATCACATCTTTACAAAGATGGTACTTTTTATTATATAAAAATCTACGGAAGATGGTCGACTACCATCAAAAAAATGGAACAAAATTGTATTCCAACGCACTTGTACAATAAGCATTTAAGACTTCCAGAGTTGTTAGGTAAACACTTAAAACTGTCAGGACCGTCTATCGGCCTAGCCCTGTTCAAACATTTAAAAAAAATGCAGTGTGACAAGCCTCCTCTCTCGAAGCACGCAACAATAAAGCAAAAATCAGACATAGTAATATGGTAGACAATGTATTGAAACCAGTAGGAAATGCGTAAGGAAACATTCGAACTAATGCTAGCATTAATCTAGCTTCCACCAATGCATAAGAAAATATATGATTCAAAAATACCTTATACGATTCAAATACTTTAGATATGCCAACAAATATAACATTGGGAATAGTGAAGCCGGTAATAAGACCTCCAATCCGTTCTCCAATTAGATCTTGACAAACATGGTACTTTCTATTATAGAAAAATCGATGTTTTCACTTCCCTTGTTCCAACAATAGATAATATGCAAATATTTCTGGTCAATGCACAATTTAATACCAGGTCAATGATTTATCGATCACTATAGTCCCTCTTTGTTTAACATTATCTTTTAATATAATCAAATAACTTTTTTTTTTAAAACTCATATAAATGCAATGTAATTATCATCTTCTGTTTTTTTTT
>ML776762.1:1439226-1460152 GCA_009831015.1 Picea engelmannii | reverse complement strand
AGGGAGCACTGAAAATATTGAAAAATAGTCCAGATTGGACAGATGCTTTCCTGTTCAGAAAGTGGATTGAGATTTCTGACGGACAGTGACTTCCCATTGTGGTTAACATGGGAGGAAGACTGATTGTTCATGTATCATAGACATTGACTTCCCATTGTGGTTAACATGGGGAGTGGTCTAGGACAGTCATTCTTCTTGGCAGTCACTCTGAGTAGTGGACAAGTAGAATGGTTCACCTCGCCGGGCAATCATTCTTTCGAAGTTCACAGTTGTGAGTAGTTTCAGAGAATGGTCCATTTTGGAGGTTGATGCAGGACAGACATTCCTTAGGGTTATACATTCTCTCCAGGGTGCACTTTAATTAGTGTAGGAGGAATGGCCTAGGGTGGGGAATGGTATGGACAGTTATTCCTTAGGGTTATACATTCTTTCCAGGGTGCACTTTAATAAGTGTAGGAGTAATGACCCAGGGTGGGGAATAGTCTAGGCTCATCATTCAGGGACAATCATTCCTTAGGGAAGACTCATTCTCTCCAGGTTACACTTTGTTTAGTGTCGGAAGAATGGCCCAGGGTGAGGAATGGTCCAAACATATCTTAGGGTTTTACATTCTGTCCAGGGTGCACTTTAATTAGTGTAGGAAGAATGGCCCAGGGTGAGAAATGGTCCAGGTTCAGAAATCAGAAATAAACTCTCTTCCTTGTTTGTGAAGAATAGGTCAGATAGCCCATTGCTAATGAGGGCATATATTCTTTCAGATCTCACAAACGTGAGTGAAAGATTGGCCTAGAGGATTCAATTTATCTTTAACAATATTTTTCTATGCAGGACGACATCAGATGATTGTTATGGAGACTACCTGTCTCCAGACAGTAGAGATATACTACTGTGGTGGATATGTTCCACTGTTCGTGAGGCAGATATTCTTTCAGAGCTCACAGATGTGAGTGAAAGATTGGCCCAGATAATTCAATCTATATCATAACATTGTTTCTGTGCAGATTGCTATCAGATGTTTGTTATGAAGATTATATGACAGTAGATGAAGACTACTATGGCAGATATTCTTTCAGAGCTCATGGATGTGTGTGAAAGATTGGCCCAGACAAATCAGTTTATATCATAACATTGTTTCTATGCAGGATGCTATCAGATGTTTGTTATGAAAATTGTATGACAGTAGATGAGGACTACTATGGTGAATATGTTTCACTGTTTGCAACCATACATTGTTGATCAAGTACTTGTGTGTTACTTGATGTGGTAGTGAACCACTGGATTGTAGTTATGTACTACTATGAATAGACACAGTTGTGTTCTATCCTTGTTCTAATTGCCTTGAAGACTATCAACAGTTTATTGGAGATAATGATCATTCAGATGAATGATGAACATAAATTTTCCAGACGGAAAACAATTCAGAGCTTTTACTCCTCTCGTATCACTCTATGGTGAGAGTGACTTATCCAGCATCATATCTAGTTACTCAGATGAAGTATGGTTTCGAGATTTGATGCAGCTGATGGTGATGGTGATTCTCATGATCTAGTCATGAAATAGTCTAGATGAATATATTGATGCTATCGGGTAAATGGTATGTTTTGTGCTCAAGTCCATTACCTATAAATACCTCTCTAGCTAGGAGGGAGTGTTAATATTATGGTAGTTGCAGGAGGTATTTACCTCCACGTTTGAACCTGATGAGAATAGAAGACTCCGGAAAGCAAGAGAAACCATAATGAGTTGGCTAATAACCCTAGAAGCCTTGTCGGCTCAAGAAGATAATTTATATTAGGTCATTAGCCTCCAAGAGAAGAAGTCGACTAGAAATAATAATAATATATTGAACAGACACTTATCCAGAAGGAGAAGTCGGCCCCAACAAAACTGGCATAACCACTATAAATACAGGGTGTCAGTTCTCATTTGTGACATCTTAGAATTGTAGTTCCCAGTTTTGATGTGCACTGTAGCTCCAGTTTGGTGCGCACATGTGGAGGAGGATTGCAGGTGCAGCTACAGCAATAGCTAGTTTCAGTATTGGCTTGGACTATCTATTGGTGAGGGTTTGGACTATCTGATCAGTCTTTTGTGTTGCGCTATCCTTGGGGAAAGGTGTGCTACTCTTTGTTTGGATATCTAGCCTAAGGTTTGCTTCCAGAGGAATTCTCAATCAAGGTTAAGGTGCTCGGAGGGAGGCTTCGGCCTATGGTTGGGTGACTAAGGTATCGTCAATGGTAAAATGAGCACACCATCTTCTATATTCTAATAGAGGGGGGGAGAGTGGAGGAGAGAGAGGGAAATAAGGTTAGAGTGAGAGATGAGAAGAGGGGGCGGGATAGAGGGAGGGAGGGAGGGAAGGAGGGATGTAGGTTGATGAGAGATATAGAGAGGGAGGGGCGATATATATGGGGTTAGAGTGGGGGGGTGGGAGAAAGAAAGAGAGGGAGGGAGAGGGTGGAAGGTGGAGAGATAGGTGAAGAGAGGTGGATGGAAGAGAGAGAGGGGTGGATGTAGGGAATGAGGGTTTGATGGTGTTACAAAAATATTCCCCTATAAATATGTGAACTTTACCTTGGATTAGAGACCCTTATACAAAGAAAGAAACACTACAAATGGAAGATAACATCTCTTTGAATTTAATTCGATGAATCAAAAAGAGAGAAGGAGAAAGCGTGTGATGCACCTTGTTTCAAATTTTTTCCTCTTTGCTTCCAATACTAGCTTGATATCCAAACCCCTTAGCGTAACTTGATACCTGCAATAGGCAACAAAGAGAAACAAAGAACTCCTACTCTACAAAATTAGACAAAATAATTTCATCTACAAAGATCGAAGGAACAATAGACAAGCACATTTAAGAATACACAATCTTCAAGGAAATAGGAAAAGTATATTAAAATGAGAACCCAAAGAGAATAATCACAGACAATGATTGATGTAGTTGTAGCATCCTCCCCAGGCTATCCTCTTCCATCCCTTGCACGATGCATCCAAGATCATACGTTTGAGATTTGAAAGCTTCCTCTTTTCACCTTTAAAATCCCTCAATATAAAGGCTGAGAGGCATAAAAACCATTATAAAATTATGGGAATGGTTGACGTTATGGATCCTTGAGGCTTGTATCACATCTTAAAGTGAATCCCAATAATGAGGAACACAACTAACTCAATCTCAAAGAGCTCCCCCATATATGAAGGTGGGGGAGATCCCCCCTTTCTCTCAACAACATCAGTGCTCCCCCAAGTGAGAGACAGAGCATTGACCCTAGATAAATGATCTCCTATAGTGGTATAGAGGGTGCTATGTTTTCACCCAAAGTATGGACAGCGGGCATTGGTCTTCATAAGTTCTCAAAAAAGGGTCAAAATTACCAAGGAAAAAGTGTTTTTTGACCAAAACATGATGGTTTCTCTCCTCCAATATGACTTAGGGGTCATGAACAACTGTTTTAATGGTGTCAATGGGTGGAGAGACCTCACAAAGTGAATGTGGCACTTGGGAAGTTGCATACGACACTTGTGACAGTGAATGTGACACTTACCGGGGTGCATACATGACATTGTGACACTTGCGACACTTAGGGTGAGTAACTCATGTGTGAAATTTTGATGTGTAATAGATTCCCCCTAAAGTGTGAGGTCAGAAGAGAAATGGATGTAGGAAACACTTTACAAATTATTCAAAGAAGGGGTTCTAGAGTGGGGGAACCTGACATAATATACAAACAATCATCAAACAATATTAATATATGTTCCATTTTCAAGGCAGGCATCCCTATGCTCAGAATACGAGATGACTCAAAGCATGGAAGCCAATCAATACACTTACTAAGGATATGGAAACCATATATAGAATGTGGACCCATGCCTCCATGACATGAACTCATCGTAACCACAAAAAATACAAAGTCGATCTATGTGATAGTATATATATCAGCATGCTCAAATGATCTCCTTCACAATTTGGGAAAAACTGATAATAGTGTGAACACTCAACCTAGGGTCTTTGCCCCAATCCCAATGTGGTATGAAAATAGCCATGTGAATAGATGATTTGATGTTGAACATGGTAGAAACCACTTGATTATCAATCATTGAGGTAAACCATTAACATGTCTAAGGGAAATCACCAATGATGTTAATGACTCCCAAGGTACACTAGTACATTCCAGTGAACGTGAATAAATGATTTGAATTTGAACATTCATGGAATCATTTCATCAAAGGTCAATGATGTAAACATGTTGTTTGAAGTGAGGAGGCCTTCCATTGAGGCATGCAAGTCCCAAGGTACTAATTGGTTTCTAATTCTAATTCCTGGATAATGTGTTGAAGATGACAAGAAAAGACTCATCGAAGGAGGGCTTTGATCTATCCCCCATCATTGAGATGAAAATGACATAGGAAAGTGATGTTATATGGAGAATTGAATGAGTATGGACTGGCAGAGGAAATGAAGACTAGAAATACACTAGTTGGATGGTTTGAAGTGAAGCTTTCCTTGAACATGATGAAGCACGACAACTGACTTGGCAACATCGACTCGACGAGTACCAATAATGTAATGTGATGGAAATAATAACACACTTCAAATGGAAAAAAATGTATGGAAACACATGGATTTGGTATGACTCAAAGAAAAGTGTATTACCCAACTATAATATGAGACACAAACAGGTGCCATGTTCAAGGGAAACAATACCCGCGAGAAAGGATTCAAAAAACCTTTACCCAATTCCTTCAAATTTCCCTCCCACCCATATAGATGAGTACCTCTTTCTTTTTAAATGAGCTTGAGGAGGATAAAATATGCTTGATATAGCTCATCCTTTGGATGAGTCCTAGATGGTTCCTGGAGATTGGACTCACATCAGTCCTTTGATGCATAGTTTTACTAGCCTAAAGAAGGTAAATTCGATGATTTTTCATGTTTAGATATTCTAAAAATAACTTAAAGGCAACTCCATTAATGAATTTTTCATAAATTTATCCTCCCAAGCCTGAACCAAATGTAAAACAATACAAGGGAAAACTATTCTAATCATGCTTGACTAGAGCGTTCCTTTTTCGTAATTAGTCTTGCGAGTTCAAAAAAGAGATAAAGTACCACTCGAAATATGCCCTTTCAACCCTTTTAAAAAGTGTTAAAGGAAGCAAGTTCATTCAACAATATTTTCATGTTTAGGGAGTCTTAAAAGAGCTTAAAGGAGGCTCCAAAGAGTTCCTTTTTTGTATGAATTTTACGAGTTCAAAAAACAGATAAAAGTATAATCTGTAACTTATTATCATGTATTAATGAGAATGAGAAATAACAAATACCAAGCTCATTCTAGAAAGAGTTACTACGTTACGAGGATCACTCCTAGCAGTGTATCTTTCTAGAGGTAGTTTTCCCCTAACTTGCATTATAGAAGCTAGCGGTGTTGCTCCAAAATGATGTCTAGAGGTTGGAGACTTGTCCCCCAAGTGTCATTTCCTCTAGTGACTCTTCTTGTTTCCTCGTTTCAACTTATGGTTATTGATGGGAACATTTTCACTAGGCGGAGGAAAATAAGGTTCAAGTATTCGATCCAGAGTGAGACTCGGTTTGGATGCAGGTGGATCTATTTAATTTTTTAATGAGCTTGACAAAGGCGATGAAATATGCTCATAATTGGTTTCATTTTTACACAAGCTTGAAAAAAAATTAAACTATGCTTGTAACTCCAAGTTTAATCCCCAGATTTTTGTTTCATTTTTTTACGAGCTTACTACAGAGAGGAAAAATATGCTTGAGACCTTTGTTTCATTTTTTAAAAGGCTTGCTACAAAGAAGTGAAATTATGATCAATACCTTCCCTTGATTATGGATTCCAAGAGGACACAAATTTGGAAGGAATAAATGTAAAGGGACAAACATCAGCCATGGATTCCAGGAGATCTTTACTAGATGGAAGGAAAACACTCCATAAGGAATACCTGTCGATGGCCTAGATAAGGGTAGGGATATCTAGATCTACTAGCCCTATAGAAGAGATTCCCATGTCAACTACCAGTTCTAAGTCAGGAGAATGGAGATATTCCCCCTCGTTCAGAGTTGAACGCATGGGATAAGTCATTACATAATTGACCTAAGGCGGGGAAGACATCACGAGCATGTATGGATCATTTAGGGAAGGAAGGTTTTTGAACATCAGCTAAGGGTCAATGAATGAAAGTTGGTCAATCATTACTATGCTTCCATTGTGAGGCAAACATATCACTAGAAAGAGAGTGGACAAGAAATCTCTCAAAACATAGACATAGTCTTTCCCGAGGAGCAAGTTAAATTTCAAGGGGTCATGAACTACCATCACATTGATATAGACCATTTTTCCTTCCAAAGTAACTGGAAACTTAGGAAGGATCCCTAAAGGTTGACTAACTCTTCTCTCAAATTTCAATAGATTCTGAGTCATGGATGAAAGCTATGGGGAACCAAAAGATTTCCAATCATTCATGGATAAGATACTAATATAAGCACCTTCATTTATTTTAGTGTTAGGAATATTCATACCACAAACCTGGATGGTGATTTGGAAAGGAACATAAGAAGGAGGAAGTGGTTCTACAAAATGATTCCAATCAATATAAATCATCTGATTGCTTGAAGGGGGTACCATCGGGACGGGATAAGTGCCCCTTGTCCAAGTGAATCAATATTAACGAGGTAGACCTAAGAGACATCCTCACTCTTTGAGTGACGAGTAGGATCGACTGATGATGGACTCAGAGTGACCACTTGGGTTGCACTCTTTAAGGGAGGAGTGGGATCGCTCAATGATGGACTTGGATCGACCACTTTGGGTTTAGTATTTAGATGAAGAGTGGGGAAGAACGATGACAAAACTAGATCATGTACTTGGGTTACTAGTTCAACAAAGGATGAAACCACATTGACCACCTGATCAACTAGACTGAGAGGGGATGGAATTGTATTGACCAGTCTATCAACTGACGACACGTTGGGAGAGATCTTATGATAGCCAATTGGAAGTTGAAGATTTTCCAAAAGATAATAATCCTCCTCTATATGAGGGAAAAGGTGAGAGTGATGATCACCTTTGCATAACATACAAGGAAATTTGACGATTCTATTATTTTTATCAACCTTAACGTCACTAGTTGATGGGGTGAGTCTCGAAAGAATCTATGTGCAATGAACAGAGGACCAACGTTTCCAAAATAAGGAAAGGTGAAAGGTTCCCCAAGAAAAGAGTTTCCTTCATTGGTACGCCCAGGAACTGACTCCTTTGACACTGACTCAACCTAAGGTTCACCAGGGAAAACAAACAACACACACTGCAAATATAAGAAGCACACAATCAAACAAACCTCCCCCCAATGAAACCACTAGTTGGTGATGAAATCGAACATTGCAAGATCAATATAGGAAGGTTTTGGGATAGAGAGGGTGGCTCAGTTACGTTGGTGACCTTATTAACAAAATTACGCCTTGGTGCGATTTCCCACACATTTTTTCCCGTGGGTTTACACTCCAAGGAGCCTGAGTGAGTTCGGTCAACGTCTGGCCTAGGTATAATGAAGACTCCCCTTAACCATCACCTTGTGTATCAATCCTAAGTATATAGGCCACTAAGGTTACCAACTCACAGTTAGCCTCCCAATGGGTATAGTTGACAATCGGGATTGAATGTATGCACAGGATAACAAGTCTAAAATTTTTCAAGAGAACTGAAGACAAGTGGAATGGAATACTACTGAGGACCTCGATTGGATTCAATATTTAGGAATATCTGATACCAAATGAAACCAGTCGTTTTCCAGGAAGAACCCCTAATATATGATCTTTCCGCTATGTGGGTTAAGATTTGGAGGGTAAATCTCTACTACTCTCCCACATGTGTCCTCATGTTTAACCCCTGTGTGAGAGGGGGATCCGGGCTATTCTTATATGAAAAATTGTGTTTACTTCTCCTTAACACAAGATTCTACATTTCTTGGATGGATTTGGAAAGTTATTCACAAAACCTATTCCAAATCCTTACACTTTAAGCTAATTTGTAGGTTTCCTATGAGATAATATAATATAAAAGTGTCTAATCAATTTTATAAGAAATTCATTTTAGGGTTTTTGTTTACTCAAGGGTTTGAAAGTGAAACTTATGATGTTTTAGAATCAACTCCAAAAGGATGAAAAATAGTGATATGAAAATCATTTTTTTCAATGAATCTGACATACATGATGGAGAAGAGGTTCAACTTCCTTTAACAAAAACAATCAATTCCCAAATGCAATTTTCTAAATGAAATCTATTACACTAACCAAAAGAAAGAATGAAACTATCTTCTGTGTTTGATTCTAATATATAAAGAAATCATGTGAATCTCCTTTAACATGTTGAATAAGGTTGGTTGTCATTGATGTCAACCCTTGAAGAAAGCCCCTTAGCACAAAGTTTTGGGTAATGGAACAAATATTGTTTGATGTAAATATGACTCATTATTGTTTTTTCATGGTTGATAAGAAGTAAATATGGATGAACTCCAAGTTGGTCCCCTTATGGTGAAATCCCTCACGGGAAGATGCTTTGCGGAGTAAAAGAACCCATGCTTAATTGTGGAATAATGAGATGAAAGACAATGAATTTGTCTGAGAAAATATCCTAGATGGATATTTCTTGTCATTCCATTTCCGGTGGTATGTATAACGTCACATAACTCCTCAAGGTTAGAGAGTTATGACCATGTGAAGTTTGAGAACCCAGGTTTGGGTAATGGACCCAAGTTTTTTTTATGGATAACGGTATGATTTTTGATATATTTGAAGGTAACACTATTCTATATGGATATTACATGTAATTATATTTCTAGTGGTATGTGTAATGTCACATAACTCCTCACGGTTTGAGAGTTATGGCCTTACGAAGTTGGAGGACCCTCATATGTCATCTAGAAGCCCCAAAAGGTCAAAGTAGTCAAAGTGGTTTAAGAGATTTTAAAAGGTAAATAATAAAGTGAAGTGATGAGTGTATTATAATTCAAATTGAATACAAAATAAATTATTTCAATAATAAATTTAATGGGTAAATTAGAAGTGGGTTAACCCTAAAATAAGGAAAGTGGGCCAAGTGACCTATAATATGTTTTTAAGGAAGCTACTTAGAGAGTATAAATAAGAGGCAAGGCTCTCTCATTTTAATCACGCTTGAGAATATTGAATATCTATAGGTTTCTAAGGTAACCAAGGATATCTAATCGTAAATTTTGAGGGAAGGCAAAGAAAAGAAGGCCAAAATGCAAGGAAGGATAAATTATTTTGATGGTGTTTTCTAAGGTATGTTATTTACAGGTCATCTCACCATTTTCTCTATAACTTTTTTTTATATAATGATTGAGACCTTGAAATTTATTTTCCATTGAGAAAACATAACAAGTATATGTGGTAACAAATTCAGCTTGTGGGTCATTGTATTTTGGGATTTACACTCCGTGGAAAATAGGGTTTGTGGCTACTCCCGAAACTAGTCAAAAACAAGTTTTTCGGGTAAAAACGTCATAACTTCTTCATGAAAGATCCAAATTTAGTGATACCAAATGTGTTGTTTAGGTTACAATATTTGTTATGTTTGTAACATTTTAATATCAATTCAATGAATATTTCATGCGGGGAACGCTCTACAAGGTCTCTCTCTAGGATAAGCCAGAATTCAACAAGGTATGTCATTTTTTATATAACTCTTTTTTCTGAGAGGTTCCAAGTAGTGACACTTGAAGGAATGGAATAAAATGCACTGAATAACATTTTGTATCAGTTTCAGATCTTTATACATTACAGGTTCAAAGTTATGATTATTTAAAGTTAGGGATGTCGACTAATCCAAAACTAGGCATGTGAGACTAAAGAAAAGTTTGATCAAAATGATAGTCTCTTGTTGTTAAAGTTAAGGAAGGTTTGCAGGAATGTGATCATATACACCAGGTATATTACAGAGCTAGAAATCAAATTTGGATGATGAAATCGATGAGGGCTTTTGGTTGAGGTTGGTGCATGGTTGATGCACTTGTTTATGGTACAGGTTGAGGTACAAGTTAATGCATGGTTGATGCATGGATCATATTTATTGGTACAAGTTTACAGCGATATATCTCATAGTGATAGTGTGACAGTGGTTCCATTATTCTACTTCTACTTCAGGGTGGCAGGACGGGGCAAGGACAGGTGGTTGTAGCCGCCTTCTGGTTGTAGTCGAAGAACATAGGGGGTTGTGGCCTCCTTCTAGTTGTAGCCAAAGAATTGGGGAGTTGGAGCTTCCCTCAGGTTGTATCATGAGAAAATAGGGGGTTGGAGTCTCCTTCCAGTTGCAGTTGGAAAACAAAGGAAGTTGGTGCTTCCAATGAATGTAATTCTTCAAGACATATAAGAAAAAACATTTTGTGGTTTTCTCCCGATTTGGGTTTCCACATAAAACATTAGTGTATTGTGTATGTGTTTGATTGTTTATTTCTTACTTCTCATTATTGGATAATAATTCTACACTGATATAAGATTTGAAGAAAAATTATTATAACTACGCTATTACTGATTCACCCCCCCTCTCAGTAATCCAACAATTGGTATCAGAGTAGGTTTCTTCAGAAATCAGTTTAACCACTGAAAGGTAGATCATGGAGAGTACCAACTCATATAAAAATGGAATACCACAGTTTGATGGATAGAAGTATGATTTTTGGAGTATAAGGATGAACACATATATACAGCCACAAGGATTTCAAGTTTTGCAATCAATTGTAGATGGATAAACAACACCAGCAGTTCCACCAACAAATGAGAAAGCAGTGAAACTCGTTGAGAATAATTCCAAAGCCAAAAATTCACTTTTGAATGGGCTCAGTGATACGGTATTCACCAAAGTTGCACATTGTAAATCTGCTAAAGAGATTTGGGAAAAGATTCGAAATATTTATGAAGGGGAGTCAAAAGTCAAAGAAGCAAAGCTTCAAACTTATAGAGGTTAGTTCGAACAACTAAAAATGAAGGAAGATGAAGATATCAAAACCTACTTCTTACGAGTCGATAAAATAGTGAATGCAATCATAGGATTGGGAGAATTAATCGAAGAATCTGTAATTGTTCAAAAGGCACTAAGATCTCTTCCTATGAGATTCAACCCTAAGATATCAGCAGTAGAATAAATATCGGATCTAAACTTAATAAGCGTGGATGAACTGCATGGAATCTTCACAGCTTATGAGATGAGAATTGAACAGGAAAATCCAGATGTAAAAGAAGGAACCTTCAAAGCATCCAAAAGATCAAAGAAAAAGAAAAAGGAACAAGAAGAATATATTAGCAGCATTGACGTCTCAGATCATGATGAAG
The DNA here is from genome assembly GCA_009831015.1 of Picea engelmannii. Classification (NCBI taxonomy): domain Eukaryota; kingdom Viridiplantae; phylum Streptophyta; class Pinopsida; order Pinales; family Pinaceae; genus Picea; species Picea engelmannii. Next base: position 1,448,787 of record ML776762.1, on the reverse strand, counting down.
GAGTGACCAACTTCGTCAAAATCCTGAACAAGGGAACCAATGGTAGGTATAGAGGTGAGCTTCCTTTAATTTGTTTTAATTGTGATGGTATTGGTAATTTTGCTAACAAATGTCCTCATAAGAAAAAGAGAAATGATGAAGGTTACTCAAAAAGGAAAACAAACATATAAAGGTAAAAGAACTACAAATAAAGTTTTCAAGAAAATCTTTTACGCCAAAGAAGACATCTCATCATCAGATGAAGATGAAGTCAGTAACAGTGAAATAAGGAGAGTTTTATTCATGGCAGTATAAGACTTTGATAAAGAAGACTATGAAGAAGAATATGAAGAATCATATGAAGAATAAATTAAAGAGACAAAAGTTGACTTCCGAGAATAATTAATGAGTGCCATAGAATCTATCAGAAGAGAAAAGAAGAAAAACAAGAAACTACAAACAGAACTAGATAAGAAAAAAGATAGTCAAGAACTAGAATAAATGATCACAAAACTGGAGGTTAAAATAGACGAATACAAAAGAATTGGAGAAGCACTCAAAGAACAACTAGAAGGAAAGGACAGGATCATTGGAAACCTAGAAGCAGAGATTGTCACACTAATAAAGGATATTCAAAATAAAAATATGCAGAATAGCTCAAAAGTTCTGGATGACATTATCAACAGTAAAAAATCTCATCTTGACAAGTCTAGACTTGGATACAATCAGATAGAAAATGGATCAAGCTCCAAAACAACAGCGCAAGAAACAAATCTAAAACGCTATGCAGAAACAATCAAAGGGGATAAAAAGATATACAAGGAATATTACAGGGACACTCCTCGACTGAGAAGATTCAAATTTCAGAATCAACAACAGATAGACAGGACTCAAGAAGAAGAAATATTCATAAGAGCACCTCCTTTCAGAATATATTCAACTACCAGGTATCAAACTATATTTTTTGGTTTATGTTATGCATGTAATAATTTTTGACATAAAGATGTAAATTGAAGAGCTAACAACATGAACAATAAATACTTTGAGATCCATACACAAAGGGTTTATTCAAGAATACCTAGTGAAACATAGATAAGAAGTTACAACAGGTTTGAATCTTTGAGCACTGAAGTGGAATGTTACAAATGTAACAATTTTGGACACATGGCCAAAAATTGTAGAATGATAGTCCCTCCTAAAGAACCTCAGCAGAGTCACAAACAAGAACCTCAGAAAACAACATGGATAAGAAAGCAAGATCAGTATAGAAATGAAGAATGCACAGTCGATCTACAAGCTAAACAGAAGAAACATGGTTGGTATGTTGACAACAGATGTTCAAAACACATGACAGGTGATAGAGACAAATTTATTACATTACGAAAGGAAAGAGATGGATCAGTCTCCTTCGGAAATGATGATTCAACCAAAATCATTGGAAAATGCACAGTCCAAATTGGGAACAAGAATGAAAAGTCAGAAAATGTTCTACTAGTAGAAGATATGAAACATAGTCTTTTAAGTGTGAGTCAAATGTGTTACCAAGTTCATAAATTTACTTTCGATTCACAAAAGTGTGAGATAAGAAAAGAAGGTTCATGGAAATTGGTCGCTATAGCTGCAAGAACTTCAAGCAACATATATGTGTTAAGCAAAATTGGAAATGAAAAGTGTTACCTAGGAAAGGAAGATGAAAGTTGTCTATGGAACAGAAGAATGGGTCACATGCATTTTGATAATCTTTTCAAATACAACAAAAGAGAAAAGTCGGAGAAATGCCACAGATCACGAAACCAACCAACACTTTATGCAAGCATTTCCACCAAGAAAAGCAAGCAAAGACCAAGTTCAAATCAAAAGAATATTCAACAAAAAAACCACTAGAAATTGTGCATACTGATCTAGTTGGAACAACTACAACAAGTCTTAAAAGGTGAGAGATACTGTATGTTATTAGTTGATGATTATATAAGAATGACTTCAGTTTTCTTTCTCAAGAACAAGTCAGAAGCTATTGAAAATTTCAAGATCTACAAGGAAATGGTTGAAAATGAGATGGATTCAAGAATCAAATGCTTAATATCGGATAATGGAGGAGAATTCACCTCAAGGGAATTTATGGACTACTGTAACAACAATGGAATAAAAAGACAATTCTTCATCTCTAGGACACCTCAACAAAATGGAGTTGTTGAAAGAAAGAACAAGAAAGTACAAGAAATTGCTCGAACAATGATATTGGATTCAAAGTTGATAGATATTTTTTGGACAAAGGTAGTGCATACAACAGTTCACATTCAAAACAGAGTAATTCTCAAAAACAACACTGATAAAACTCCCTACGAGCTATGGAAAGGAAGACCAACAAATGTGAAGCACTTCAGAGTTTTTGGAAGCAAATGCTACATCAAAAGAGAAGATGGAAGAATGAGAAAGTTTGACTCTCGTGTGGACAAAGGAATACTTGTTGGTTACTCAAGTAAAAGGAAAGCATACAAGTGTTACAATCTAAGATTAAACAAAGTTGTGGAAAGAATCAATGTAACAATTAATGAAATAGGCAGACCATAATCAAAGGAAGAAGAAAACAAATCAATGGAACAACTTTTCCAAGAAGAAGATGAAAAAGAAGTAGAAGAGGAAGATGAAGATGAAGAGAATCCGACAGAAGAAGAAGAGAAAGTTCAACAAGTATCTCCAAAGACACCTAGCAAACGAATACAGAAGAATCATCCTTCAGATAATATTATTGGAAACAAAGATGCAGGAGTTGAGACTAGAGAAAAAATCCATTCACCAGAACAAAAACACCTAGCACTCTTATCTACAGTTGAACCAAACTGTTTTGAGGAAGCCAACAAGGATGAATTTTGGAATAAGGCCATGGATGAAGAATTGGATCAAATAGAGAAAAATGACACTTGGTAATTGATTCCAAGACCAAAGAATAAGAATGTTATTACCACAAAATGGGTTTTCAGGAATAAATTGAATGAAGATGGACAGGTTACAAGGAACAAATCTAAATTGGTATGTAAAGGATATGCACAGATTGAAGGAATCGACTTTGCAGAGACATTTGCCCCAGTTTCCAGAATGGAAGCAATTCATTTTATTTTAACTTATGCATGCTCCAAAAATGTTAAAATATATGACATGGACGTAAAATCAGATTTTTTGAATGGGGAACTTGAAGAAGAAGTCTACATTGAACAAACAGAAGGATTTCAGTTGTCAGAGAACACAGACTATGTGTGTAAATTAAAGAGGGTATTGTATGGTCTAAAACAAGCTCCTAGAGCATGGTACTCCAGACTGATAAGTATCTACAACAGGCAGGGTTCAGAAAAGGAAGTGCAGACAACAACCTCTACATCAAGGTAAGTCAAGGTAATATTTTATTAATTGAATTTTATGTTGATGATATTATTTTTGGTAGTGATGATGACAGGTTAAGTCAAAAATTTGCAAAAGACATGCATAATGAATTTGAAATGTCGTTACTTGGAGAACTATCCTTATTTCCAGGACTTTAGATAGGTCAAAGAAACCAAGGAATTTTTATTTCTCAAACAAAGTATATCATAGAAATGCTAAAGAGGTTCGGAATGGAAGATTGCAAACTAGTTATCACTCTCATGCAAACCAGTTGTAAGTTGAGCAAAGATGGTGATTCAAAGTCTACATATCAGAGGCAATATAGGTCAATGATTGATAACCTACTATATGTGACAACATCTAGAATATATGTAATGCAGGCAGTTGGACAGGTGGCATGATTTCAAGAAACACCAAAGGAATCACATGTATTAGCAGTGTTAGCACTCTGTAAATTTCCTAGAGGTTGAGAAAGAAGGAATCCACAAAGGTAACTTTATCCAACCACTTTTAAAGCTGGGATCTAGCCCTTCCAGCTTCAGAGAGGGATCTCTCTTTATGATTTAGCTTTGTTTTTTATTTAGATGTTAGGCTAGGTAAAGAAATCTGTTGGTTTTGTTGTCAAAGTGTTCTTGGATTAGTTGAGACAGTCTACACCTCCATTGGGCTATGGGGTCTGTGTTAAAATAAATATGAGATATAAACCAGAAACGCAAAGGAAATGCTTCCACAGGGCGAGATAATATACTCACTGGATCTTTGATAGCTTAAATGATGGACAAAAGAAAAGATGAGAAAGATAAATTCAACTAAGAACCAGTTAAGAATTTCTTAATTGAAAACATCAGAAGATAAACATTAAAATATTTAAAGTCAGAAACAGGGTATTCAAGATAAATCCTGCAGCATACGTTACTTTTAAAGATTAGTTTCAGAAAACAATATTATCACAAAGAAAGAAAAACATTCGACTTAGAGAATAAACATCACCAGTGAATACACGCAAGAATCCTGTAAAAGTTCTTCCTCTTTATTAATGGCAGATCTCTTCAAAAATGGTTACAAACTGATAGCTTCAAAGTGTAAAGATCGACAACCCTCAATACTTCGAAAGGTGAAGTATTTATAATTCAAATTACAAACGTTCCTGTCATAACTGATCAGGATGTGCTCATTCTATTTTTAGTCTAACTAATTTAACTAATCAAAACTGCTTGATGACTTGGTACAATTGCATGCGCAATTTCTGGGGTAGGCCGTTGGCGAGGTTCCTGCGCAACCTCTTCTGACTGGACCTGGACAACTCATCTACTAATCGAGAATATCGCAGAGTTACTCCCATCTGAGATGACTAGGCACAGTGACTTTGAGCAATCTCCGATACACTTCGTCCATTTTTGTATATTTAGCGAATGTGGGCTTAGTGAGGAATATGTATCGAATCTTGTGTTGGATACTGATGTTCAACTGAAGAGCGTCCATGAATGCTTTGCCGGTGATACTCCCTTGTATGCCAACAAACTTTGAACTGCCCTTAGACACTTCAGACAGTCTCTTTTTGTAATCTGGGAGTGTCATCAGTTTATCATTAATAACCTTCAGACCAGGGAGACCCTTCTTCTGGAGAGTCTCGATCTTGCTGAAGAATTTTTGTACCCCCTGATCCATGACATGCACTTTTTCTTCCAGCTGAAGCATTAGACTTCTCTTAGTCAAACTTCTTTTGGCCTCAAGGATGGTCTCTGTTCCGTCTTCTATCTTCATCTCTTTTAGCTCTTCTCTGGTCTTGGAATTTAGGAATTTGATGATATCATTTTCCTGAGTTGGTCTATCTCCCAACTCTACTCTGATATTCTCGATATCCTGTTTACTCCTCTGGACCAACTCGTTCTTCTCAAACATGATTTGGATCATGGGCCAGATCTCATTTATGGACTTTGTGATGTCTGTCCATACATTTTCTTTGACTTCCGCCAAAGTCTTCCCTGCCACTGTTTCCTTTTGGAGCTGTGTAGTTCCTTCATGAGATGACCGGTTACCTGCCTTTCTTTGGATAGGCTGGTTAGGAAAGAAGTTTTGAGTTCCTAGAGGTTCTCAACTTCCTTTTTCAGCCTGCTGATTTCTGTCTCTTGCAGGTTCATTTTCTCCATGGATTTGGCGAGATCGGTTGTCCCTTCCTGTGGTGTCACTGGTGTTGCGGATGCGATTTCTGTTACTGTTTATGTGCTTGTACCTGCGATTGGGATAGCAGTCAATGGAATGGCTTCCATAGACTTCAACTGCTCTTTCTCCTTTAGCAGTTTCTCCATCTCTGCTTCCATTTCTTTGAGCTGAGCGTTCTGCTCCATGAGCAGCTTAAGCATTTCGTCCTTCTCGCCTTCTTTCTCTTCTATCTCCTTCGGCCGTGAGTCTTCTGTAGGTGGGAGTTTCAGTTGTTTCCTCAAGGAGGCGATTTCTGCATTTTTCTTCTTTATCATCTCTTCTGCAGCTTTGACGTTCGCGGGATCATAACTGATCTTGAGGACCAGCTCCTCCAAAGTCTTAATTCTATTGTCCTTTGCAAAGGACGATATTTTTTCCATCTTGAGCTGCATTTGAGCATTATTGAGCGACACCTGAAATTTGGCTGCTGAAGTAGAAGCATGTGCCAAAGTATGGAATACCATCTCACCTGTTTGTTTGTGCAGATCCATCTGATCTGTTGGGTGCACGTCCTTTGCCTGGAATTCGAAGGTGGCCATCTTATAGTCCGAGATCACCTTGGGATCCGGAACCTGCGCTTGGAGGAAGGCCATGTGCATCCTGCCCTTTCCTATGTCGAATGCAGGCAATAGTCTATGCTACGTAGTGGACGTTTGTTTCCGAAACTGAGCATAAGTACTGCTAGTAAGGGTTTGATTCTTCTTCTTGATCAGCTCGTACTTCTCGCAGATGCTCAATTTGGGCCCAGTCTTGCCTGACTGAGTGTCCAGGGGAGAGTCTGTGGATTTCTTCAGTACTACCTGGGTGATGCCCTGATAAAGGCTCGAACCAAATGGTGGAATGACCGTCTTAATTACTGTGGTAGTTACTGTGGTATGCGGGGCTTCTTGTTCTACTGTCGTGCCAGGTGTTGAAACGGTCTTTGGCCTCTTAGTGTGCAAATGGAATTCTTCTGATGATACCTCTGTTACAGGCGGAGAAAACTCTTGTCAAGGCCTTTTTTCCTTAGGGACATGTGGCATGATAGTTGGTTGCACCATCGTCAGGGGAACCTGCTGTTCCACTTCAACCTGTTGTTCCATTTCAACCAAGGTGTCAGGCATCCACACAGTCTGGTTGGCGAATTTTTCAATTTCGAGCTTGGACTCATGAACGTACAGGATGTTTTTGTTTTTCACCCGAATTTCTGAAATGATCCCGCATGGATCATAGTGCCATGGGAAACTCGTAAAGAATTTAATTTCTTTCAACATTTTGTCACCTTCTTCCCCGGCACCTTGACTATTGCAGATGAAAGAGCCAATCTGCCCCTTGATTCTCAATTGCTGCTTCTTCTTCAGGGAAACAAAATGAATTTCATATGAATTCATGATCTGCCTTCTATACTCTAACGCAAAGATTCTTACTGGCACATATTGGGGTAGCTTGTAAGGTGCCAATTCGCACCCGAAAACTCTGATCTCGGTGTGGCTTTGATACAGGTACCAGTCCCCTGTCTTTGCGTTGTCCGAGAGATGTAGGATTCTCTGGACCTCGTCGTTTATTCGTGGCTCGGGCCTGCCACTCAACATGCTTACCACAGAGTGGTAGAAAAGATCAATAAATGCCTTGAAGCTATACTCCGTGGAATTTGCTTCAACAAAGATGTCCACGCTGTGACTGGCTGAGGCCTTCCATCTGCGTCCATTTTCTGCATAGAAAAACTAAAATTATCTGCTTGATAGAAAAAAAACATGTAGGACAATATAGAAGAATATTTGAACATGCCTTCCGTGCCAAAATTCACGAACTGTTCGTGAATATTGTTGGCCAAGAAGGTACTAAAATCGAACTATGTGGTGGGTTTTTCATCAGTGGAGAAAATGGATAGAAAACCCAGAATGGGCTCATCTACCCACTGGTCGAATAGTATCCTAACATAGCGCAAAGGGAGGAAATGATCTGGTTTCCCTTGGTGGAGAACATGGATGATGGGTAATATGGATTGGTGGAAGGTAATTCAGTGGAGGTGGGAAGGAACAACTCGAAAATTTGAGCTCTCTGGGGAAAGGTCATCTTTTGATACAGCTCTGTAAGGATTTCTAGGTTGAAAGGAGAAACAGAATCAGCACGGGGAATTTGCATCATTTGGTCAATGTCTTCGGGAGTGATGAAGAAGAGGACGTCTCCAGATGAAGATACGATGGCCCTCTGGTCGTGAATATAATGAGCTTGGCATTTGAGGGTGAATTCGGGAAAGTGGTGTATCTAGGGAAAAAGGTACAGGGGTAAATTGGACTCCCAGAGTCCAACTTCATCACTCTGGTCTAGGAACACCTCCCGGAGCCATGAATGGAGGTCCGAAAAATCGAATTCACACTTGGTATCAACAATCAATCTGTCTTTATCGACCAATGGGATTTTGTCCAGGTCGACAGGAGGAAGAAAATGATTCTTTTCTCCTTCCGCTGGTCTTGGCTTTGGCACCATCTCTGTAACAGTACCTGCAAATAACACGAAGTTAGTGGGGTTGACTGACTATGGATGAAGGCGATAGGATGTAACGGAGAAGAAAGCTATTGGTTTTATGGTGCGACGAGTGAACAACGAAAATGGGGGAAAACGGTACTTTTATTTAAAAATGGGGTCGGTTGGATGCGGGAGATAGGTCATCAAGATAACAGGTATGTTATCCCGTAATAAATGGACAACGGGCCACTTGGGGGTGATATGGCAGGTGACGGTGGCCAAAACATACGGACGGGTGATCTGGAGGCTGGTGATTGGCGATAAAAGTTGCATTAAGGGGCTGGTCATGAGTGAAAGGGGTAAGGTACTGACAACAGGGAGGGACAATAGTTATGGGATGGGAGACCCTCGGGAGCAAGTGGAAAAAGTGGGAGATGACGTCCATGAGTGACGAGGGTTGTCAGATGGCAGATGGGGATAGGACTTTTGGACCAATAGTATAACGACACGTATGACAAGGGGCCCACCAGAGAAAAGTAACAATTCTGGACCCCCCCCCTTTGGTTAAAATCAGAACATCAGGGGGGGTCTGAAAACCTTTTTAGACAGTTGATCTGCGTGCTCATTTCCAGGCCACAGATCTTAGCATTCTCTTTAATACTCATTCCAGACCCCCCCCCTTCCATTAAAGGCAGAATGGACGGGGGGGTCCGGAATCCATTGTGAACCGTTGATTTAAGCGCCCTTCCCTAGGCCATCCAGATGTGCACCAATGTTATTACCAATTCCGGACCCCCCCCTGGTTAAAAGAAGAATGGTTGGGGGGGTTTGAAATGCTCTGTGCGCCGTAGATCTGGGCGCCACGATCTGGATCGTTGAAAAGTGCATGGAGCATAAACCAGGAGCAGAGAAATATGTGTTGGTAAAACTTAGGATAAGTGCATTTTACGGGTTTTTCCCAAACTTTTCACATAGACACCACCAAGGGACTTCGTCCAAACTATTCTTAGGCAATTGAGACATGGTGTAACATTTTCATCAATCTGGTTTCATTGGTGGTGAAGAAAATGAAGCAACTAACCTATATGCTGACCTATCTTCGTAGGAAAATTAACCCAGATTAAACTGTTGGGTTAACAAATTACTCTACCTAAGGGTTATCTGACCAGGATTAGACAGTCTGGTCAGATTTATTCACTAATCTAACCTAAGGGCTATCTGACCAGGATTAGATAGTCTGGTCAGATTTATTCACTAACCTATCAACATTAAATTTAAAAATAACTTGGCCATGCTTGAAAGGTATGGCCAAGTTACTATTATTGCATGGGGCTTTTGTTTCAATTCTTTTATGCCCTCTTTTCTTTTCTTTTCTTTCCTTTTCTTTTCTTTTCTTTCTTTTTTCTTTTTCTTTTTCTTTTCTTTCTTTTTCTTTTTCTCTTTTTCTTTTCTTTCTTTTTCTTTTTCTCTTTTTCTTTTTCTTTTCTTTTTCTCAAATTATTTGCAGAATGAAAAATCATTTGTCAACAAAAATACTAGAGACAGATAATATCC
>ML776762.1:1420850-1439176 GCA_009831015.1 Picea engelmannii | reverse complement strand
TTTCTTTTTCTTTTTCTCTTTTTCTTTTTCTTTTCTTTTTCTCAAATTATTTGCAGAATGAAAAATCATTTGTCAACAAAAATACTAGAGACAGATAATATCCAAGTCATCAGTTGATTCCCATAATTTATGGGGTGATAACAACGGCTCCACCTGGGGATGGTAATTTCCCTGTTAAGTGCCAAGAATCCTAGTTCCTGTCAGTCTGAACATGTCTGTCTAGTAGCTTTCATTGGTCTTATTCTCAAAACTTGGAAAAATAGTGATCAACAACTTAGGGCCTTCTCTTTGGGCTTCAACTAACTGACTAATGCGCTTCACTCATAAAATGCAAGTGAAAATGAGAATTAAAATGGTATGTACAATGGAGAGTGAAAACTCGAATCTTCTACTGAGGTGGGACATAATGTTTCAGCATTCTTCCATTCACAGGTGCTCCTGGCATATCTGACCGATCGACGTTGTTTAGCAAGAAAACATTATTTCCTCTGAAAGCTTGAATCATGTATGGCCCTGTCCACAGATTTTCAAATTTTCCATGCTTTCCCTTTTCCTCGTTCCTGGCATCCCATCTCAACAACAAATCTCCTAGCTCAAAATCATCCTCCTTGGTTTTTTTTTCAAAGATCTTCTTGATGTTTTCTTGGATGACTTGTGTTTTGTTGAAAACTTCTTCTCTAGTCTGTTGAAAATGGATCATCTGGTTGACCCTTCTCTGTGAGTCATTTGGCTCAGCTTGCACCTCTTGAAGTAACTTCATGATAGGGACTCATAAAGAAGTGGGGAAAACTGCCTTTGTACCATAGACCAACTGGTATGGTGACATACCAATTGACCTTTTGGTGGTCAGTCTATCTACCCATAAAGCAAACACCAACTTATCGTGCCATGATTTCTTGTTTTCCTGCAGTGTTTTCTAGATGATATTTACCAAAGTTTTGTTTGAAGATTCCACCAACCCATTTCCCTGAGGGTAGTAGGCTGTGGAATGCCCCAAACCAATGTGGTACCGGTTGCAGAAATCTATGAGTTTCTTCGACCGAAAGGCGGCTGCATTGTCAATCTTTCTAGGACAACCAAAACGAGACAAAATATTATTTTCAAGAAATTTGATAATAACAGAGTCAGTGGCTTGCCTGCTTGGTACTTCCTTGATCCACTTGGTGAAATAATCGGTGGTCGTGAGAATCCACCTGTGCTGGCCTGAAGATGGTGGGTGTATTTCTCCAATGAAGTCGAGCCCCCATTGTTGGAAAGGGGCTTCAACTGAGATAGGTTTCAGAGGTAGAGGAAGGAGTTTCCTTTTGCCTTCAAACAATTGACACTGGTGACAAGCTGTTACCTTCTGATGCACATCCGCGAACAGGGTGGGCCAATAGAATCCAACTCTGAGTATTTTGTTGGTTGTGACCTTCCAGTTCAAATGGCCACCACATTCTCCTGCATGAAACTCTTGCAACACTTTATCAGTTTCATCCTTCGGTAAAAAATTTAACAGAATGCCTGCATGATCTTTCCAATACAAATTTCCTTCTAGAATACAGAATTTCAAAGCCTTCAACTTTAAAAATCTAGCTTTAGTCTTAGTCAAACCAGGGGGAGCTTGTAAATTTTGTAAAACGAATATAAGGTCTGCATACCATGGAGAGTTGAGAAATACCTCTCTGACGTTTGGAGTCGCCATCTCGCCCTGTTCATCTACCACATCTAGAAAATTAATGTCAAGAGCCTGGAAGTTAGATTCAACCATCAATTTAGCAACGCCTTGGCCCTTGATTAGTTTTGTGGGCTTAATCTCTATATCATATTCTAAAATGACAACAATCCATTTTCCCCTTCTTCCATCAGGGTTGTCCTGTGTCAAGATATCCTTTACTACCGCGTTCGGAACATAAGCTATGGTGTGGGAATGGAGAATGTAGACCCTGAAGTCCTTTATGGCCTTTACCAAAGCAAAAGCTTGCTTCTCCATGATATTGTAATTCAGGGAAACATCTCTTAATGATTTGTTGAAGAAATCTATGGGTTGTTCATACTCTTCGCTGTTCTTCTGCAATAATACCGCTGCTATAGTATGTTCAGAGGCGAATGAAAAAAGATAGAAATCTTTAGTGAAATCGGGACTGATCAAAACTGGGGCTTCTGTGAGTGCTCGTTTGACTTGTTCGAAGGATCGTCTGGACTTAGAGTCCCATTTTATTTTTACGTCCTTTTTAAGCATGTTTGTAATGTTTCTGAGGAGTTCGGCTAGATTGGGAATGAATCGTCGTAGAAAGTTAATTTGACCGATAAAATACTGTAGTTCTTTGAGGTTTCTTGGGTGTTCTAACTTTAGTATGGCCTCGATTCTGCTGGGGTCTATTTTGATTCCATCTTTAGAGATGATGTGTCCCAGGAGTTTGCCTTCTTCTAACCCAAAAAGACACTTCTTAGGATTTAACGAAATCCCAAACCTTCTACATTTCTCAAAAACTCGTCTAAGGTGTCGCAGGTGTTCATCATCAGATTTGGAAAACATAGTCACATCATCTAAATAAACGACAATAAACTTACCCGATTCTTCCACGAAGACGATATCCATTGCCCTCTGAAACGTGGCTCCTGCGTTCATCAGACCAAAAGGCATCTTCACATACATGAAAGTGCCCTATGGTGTGGTAAAAGCGGTTTTATCTTGATCATCTGGGTGAACTAGGACCTGATTGTAGCCCGAGAAACCATCCAACAGAGATATCCTACTGGACCCGACCACCCTTTGGAGGAGGTGGTCCATTTTCGACAATGGGTAATTATCTTTCAGGGATACTTTGTTCAGATTTCAGAAATCTATGCAGAGTCTGATTTCCCCGGTTTTCTTACGTGTAGGGACTAAATTGGAGACCCACTTGGAAAAACGCAGTGGGACTATGATCTTGGCATCGTACATTTTCTTGATCTCTTTTTCTATCAGAGGAAGCAACTTGGGATTTATCCTCCTAAGTTTCTGCCTAAACGGTTTTTGATTATCTTTTATGGGAATCCTGTGTTGTATGATGCCGGTATTATAGGCTTTCAAATCTTCATAGCCCCAGGAAAAAACATCTGAATATTCTTTGAATAACTCAATGTATTTGAGCTTTTGTTCAGGGGGTAAAGATTTGGACAGTTTGACCATCCTAGGTTTCTCTTCAGTCCCTATATTACAATCCTCTACTTCTTGTCCATGGGCTTCCATTTTTGGTTTTTTGGCTACATCGTTACTGTCAAATAAATATTCTAAAGGAACAAGACCTCTAGGAAAAACATTGCTTTTCAACTGTAAAACATCAGCATCCAATTCGTCATCGCCTAATTCTCCTGAGTCTATTGTATTTACACTATCAATTTCAAAATCTGAATTATTTACATTTTGATCTTCATTCTCTAAATCTATATTTGTACATTCAAAATCGTTCTTGCATTGCAGAAAGTCTTCAATTTGGTCATCATTACCAAACACTTGCCAATACTTGATATTGTCGGGGACTGTCGGTCTGTATTTCACTTCAACAGTATATGGACGATTCGATCGGAAAGGAATCTTACAGGTGGCTGCTGAGGTGGCTAATCCATTTGCCATAATATTCTGTCCCCTCGACATTACCTGCAAATCGACTTCAGTAAAGCACCTCAAAGCATCAAGAAAATCATTTCTATAAGCTCTAAGACGCGAGTGTTTCGCAACATACTCACCTTTAATTTGCTTGATTATTAACTCAGAATCACCTCTTACCGTAATCTGTTTGGCACCAACCTTTTTCAAAAGCTTCAGACTGAGCATCAAAGCTTCATACTCGAAAACATTGTTAGTACACTGGAAATTTAATTTGTAGGAATGATTTTCTGAGTACCTGTTTATGTGATTATGCAGCCAAACTCTAGCTCCTGCTCCTTCTTTACTCACAGCTCCATCAAAATCCATACTCCAGAAATCAGAGGGTAACTCTTCAGTTATCATGTTCTTCATTTTGGATAATTCAATGCTCTCTAGGCCTTCATCTTGACCATATAGGTCTTCCATTAGCTGAGTGTCTTGCTCTTCCGTATCACCATCATTGTACAAGATGAACGAATCTAAATCAGAATGTGCAGAGTAAAGCGGGTAATTGTGCAGTTTTTCTTGGCTACTGACCATGTACTTCATCAGTGTTTCTCTGTACAGCCTCCTCTATTGCCCAAACGCTGGGATAGTGGAATAAGAGATATCCAGCTGCAGGGTTCCTTTCAACTTAGCCCCCCAAGACCGGGATAGCAACATTCCATACTTTGGAGGGATGTTGCAACCACCACGTCCATTACCATGCTTTTCGAAGGGATCTGAACCAGGGTGATGCATAGGTCCTTGATCAAACCAATACATTTAACTTTGCTGGAGTCGAATGAGTGTAAATCCTTGTATGGTCTGGTGAGCTCCAGTCCCAGTTTTTCCATTACTGCTTTAGGCATCAGATTGTGGGAGGCACCTGAATCCAGCATAGCGTTATGCAATATCAAGTCGTGTATGTTTAGACTGATGTAAAAGGGAGTGACATCACCGGTATCGTCTCGACCATCTACTTCAGGTCCGAAAAGAAGCTCGGGTCGATCATCAGTGAGGTTCACAGTGTCTGAATGACTTGTTGATCCGATGGTTAAAGCCTTTGTGCCTATGTCCGGTTCAATGGCCAGTGCTTTAATTACCTGTGAACGATACTCGTCTCTGTTCATCAACTCTATAAGTGGGATGGGAATTTTTATTTTTGCCAATTCCCCTTCAAGGCTAAAGGGTGTAAGAGCTCTGCCTTGGCTCATCAGTTCTGATTTGTCCACCATGTTCTTCGGCTCAGAAGTACTCGGCAGGTTAAAATGTGAAGCATCAGGCTATAATGGCATTTTCAGAATGGTGATGTTTTTCTTCAAGGGAGTGTCATCTTTACTCTTCTCAGGAATCTTCTCAGCAGTAGTCTTCTCAGGAGTCTTCTCAGGAGAAGGTTCAGGGGCTTTCTTGGGCTCGACTATCTTCTGTGTTTCGGTCATCTTCTTGGAAGGAGTCCCTTCTGCCTTCTTGCTACACATATTGTACTGCCGGTGTACCTCCAGAATAGCATTCTCAAAGGCCTGTTGTTCTGCATCTTCGGCTTCTTCGCTTACCTTCGTTTGATTGAGCAGAAAGAGTTCCTGCTCTTCTTGGGTAAGGAAAATGTCCTCGTTGTTGTGAATTCCCATGAGATTAATGTGAGTGTCCTCTAATTCCTCAATCACTTCCCCCCCTTCATCAGCATAATTCTCCTGTAGAGGAGGTCTGATCTGCTGATCTGGACCCCTCTGCTCTCTTTGATCCCTAGGGTCTCTCTGTCTGATTTGAGGAGGGTTTCAAACCTGAGGAGAAGGTGGGTTGTCTCTTGGAGGGTTTCTGTCTGACACATTCATTCTTTCCAGCATTAGTTCCATTGTTCTGACCATAGAATCCCACTTGGAATCAGTGGTCGACGTGGAAGGTTCTTCTTTGATCGTGACTCTCCTTTCTGACCTTTGATGGGCCCTTTTTGCCAACAGATTGACCTCCACACTTATAGCACTTTTCTGCATGTCCTCCAGGGTGGGAACATTTCTTTCTCTTAGTTGATATGACATGTCTACGTTGAATCCATCAGGGAATTTAATCAATGCCAAACCTTGTGGAGGTTTGATTTTAGTTGCGATTGCATTGTAGAGGTTGTTGAAACGGGTGCAATAATCTTGTACCGTCTCGCCTTGATTTCTTTTTATATTCTCATATTCTGAAAGTATTTGGAGAGGGTTTTTCTTTACCTCCCATATTTCAAGAAAACTTCTTTGGAACACAACAAGGTCAGGGACTGAGGCAGCACGTAAATCTTTGAACCATTTCTTGACGTCGCCTGTCAGACTTTGGGAAAACAATCGCATTTGCACGTCAACCTCATCAACCTCTTGCAAGTCAAAGTAATCATTCATTTTGTCCACATGTTGTTGGGCGTTTAAAGGTCTGGTTGCATCGAACTGTGGAATTCTTGTTTGATAGTCTTGGGGCATGGAATGTAGCGGCGCAGCCAACACCAAAGGAGCATATTGAGCTTCCATGATGGGTGGAGGAGGTGGGACAACAACCTGGATGGTCGGTGATGTAGCGACTGAAGACGAGGATGAGGAGGGACTGGATAGTACTAAGGTGGTGATTTTTAGTTTGTTCATGGGAGACAAGACTTCGGGGGTTCGGGGTTGCAACTCAGTTGGGTCAAAAACGAGTCCAGTCACAAAACTGTCAGACCGCGTTCTAACCAGGCTTCTCTGTGGAAAGGTATCAAGGTCGAGGTTTTGAGAGATAACTAGTTTCCCTGAAAAGGAAGGAGACTTATGAAGGGGAGTATGACTCCCTGAACCGGCAGCCGAGGCCTTTCTCCTGAGAAAATGTTTGGGGTTATCTAACACTATTGCGAGTTCTGGGTCGGGATGAGATCGAGTGTGAACTTTCTTGGAAGCCAGAACTATTTTTGGTTTTTTATATATATATTTTTTAATTTTGTGAATCTGAAAATAATATGTACAAAGTTTGATCAACCTCTAACATTACTTCCTTCTCAGAATCAAACGTTCTTTTAGGGGAAAGAAAATGTGAAATTATCAATTTTTAGTTCTTCCCCAGTATGGTCGCCATCATGTTATCACTCTGTAAATTTCCTAGAGGTTGATAAAGAAGGAATCCACAAAGGTAACTTTATCCAACCGCTTTTAAAGATGGGTTCTAGCCCTTCCAGCTTTAGAGAGGGATCTCTCTATATGATTTAGCTTTGTTTTTTATTTAGATGTTAGGCTAGGTAAAGAAATCTGTGTGTTTTGTTGTCAAAGTGTTTTTGGATTGGTTGAGACAGTCTACACCTCCATTGGGCTATGGGGTCTGTGTTAAAATAAATATGAGATATAAACCAGAAACACAAAGGAAATGCTTCCACAGGGCGAGATAATATACTCACTGGATCTTTGATAACTTAAATGATGGACAAAAGAAAAGATGAGAAAGATAAATTCAACTAAGAAGCAGTTAAGAATTTCTTAATTGAAAACATCAGAAGATAAACATTAAAATCTTTAAAGTCGGAAACAGGGTATTCAAGATAAATCCTGCAGCATACATTACTTTTAAAGATTAGTTTCAGAAAACAATATGATCACAAAGCAAGAAAAACATTTGACTTAGAGAATAAACATCACCAGTGAATACACGTAAGAATCTTGTAAAAGTGCTTCCTCTTTATTAATGGCAGATCTCTTCAAAAATGGTTACAGTCTGATAGCTTTAGGGTGTAAAGATCAACAACCCTCAATACTTCGAAAGGTGAAGTATTTATAATTCAAGTTACAAACGTTCCTGTCATAACTGATCAGGACGTGCTCATTCTATTTTTAGTCTAACTAATTTAACTAATCAAAACAGCTTGATGACCTGGTACAACTGCATGCAGAATTTCTGGGGTAGGTCGTTGGCGAGGTTCCTGCGCAACCTCTTATGACTAGACAGGTGACTGGACCTAGCCAAATCATCTGCTAATCGAGCAGATCGCAAAGTTCCTCCCATCTGAGATGACTAGGCACAGTGACTTTGAGCAATCTCCGATACACTTCGTCCATTTCCGTATATTTAGCGAATGTGGGCTTAGTGAGGAATATGTATCGAAACTCGTGTTGGATACTGATGTCCAACTGAAGAGCATCCAGGAATGCTTTGCCGGTGATACTCCCTTGTATGCCAGCAAAATTTGAACTGTCCTTAGACACTTCAGACAGTCTCTTTTTGTAATCTGGGAGTGTCATCAGTTTATCATTAATAACATTCAGACCAGGGAGACCCTTCTTCTGGAGAGTCTCGATCTTGCCAGAGAATTTATGTACCCCCTGATCCATGACTTGCACTTTTTCTTCCAGTTGAAGCATTAGACTTCTCTTAGTCAAAATTGTTTTGACCTCAAGGATGGTCTCTGTTCTGTCTTCTATCTTCAGCTCTTCTAGCTCTTCTCTGGTCTTGGAATTTAGGAATTTGATGATATCATTTGCCTGAGTTGGTCTATCTCCCAACTCTACTCTGTTCTTATCAATAGCCTGTTTACTCCTCTGGACCAACTCGTTCTGCTCAAACATGATTTGGATCATGGGCCAGATCTCATTTATGGACTTTGTGATGTATGTCCATACATTTTCTTTGACTTCCGCCAAAGTCTTCCCTGCCATTGTTTCCTTTTGGAGCTGTTGTAGTTCCTTCCTGAGCTGCTCAGTTACCTTCCTTTCTTTGGATAGGCTGGTTAGGAAATAAGTTTTGAGTTCCTGGAGGTTCTCAACTTCCTTTTTCAGCCTGCTGATTTCTGTCTCTTGCAGGTTCATTTTCTCCATGGATTTGGCGAGATCGGTTGTCCCTTCATGTGGTGTCACTGGTGTTGCGGATGGGATTTCTGTTACTGTTGTTGTGCTTGTCCCTGAGATTGGGATAACAGTCAATGGAATGGATTCTATAGACTTCATCTACTCTTTCTCCTTTAGCAGTTTCTCCATCTCTGCTTCCATTTCTTTGAGTTGAGCGTTCTTCTCCATGAGCAACTTAAGCATTTCGTCCTTCTCGCCTTCTTTCTCTGCTATCTCCTTCGTCTGTGAGTCTTCTGTAGGTGGGAGTTTCAGTTGTTTCCTGAAGGAGGCGATGTCTGCATTTTTCTTCTTTATCATCTCTTCTGCAGCTTTGACGTTCGCGGGATCATAACCGATCTTGAGGACCAGCTCCTCCAAAGTCTTAATTCTATTGTCCTTTGCAAAGGACGATATTTTTTCCATCTTGAGCTGCGTTTGAGCATTATTGAGCGACACCTAAAATTTGGCTGCTGAAGCAGAAGCATGTGCCAAAGTATGGAATACCATCTCACCTGTATGTTTGTGCAGATCCATCTGATCTACTGGGTGCACGTCCTTTGCCTGGAATTCGAAGGTGGCCCTCTTATAGTCCAAGATCACCTTGGGATCCGGAACCTGCGCTTGGAGGAAGGCCATGTGCATCTTGCCCTTTTTTGTGTCGAATGCAGACAATAGTCTATGCTATGCAGTAGACGTTTGTTTCCGAAACTGAGCATAAGTACTGCTAGTAAGGGCTTCATTCTTCTTCTTGATCAGCTCGTACTTCTCGAAGATGCTCAATTTGGGCCCAGTCTTGCCTGGCTGAGTGTCCAGGGGAGAGTCTGTGGATTTCTTCAGTACTGTCGGGTGATGCCCTGATAAAGGCTCGAACCAAAAGGTGGAATGAATGGCTTAATTACTGTGGTAGTTGTTGTGGTAGGTAGGGCTTCTTGTTCTACTGTCGTGCCAGGTGTTGAAACGGTCTTTGGCCTCTTAGTGTGCAAATGGAATTCTTCTGATGATACCTCTGTTACAGGTGGAGATAACTCTTGTCGAGGCCTTTTTTCCTTAGGGACCTGTGGCATGATAGTTGGATGCACCATTGTCGGGGGAACCTGTTGTTCCACTTCAACCTGCAATTCCACTTCAACCAAGGTGTCAGACATCCATGCAGTCTGGTTGGAAAATTTTTCAATTTCGGGCTTGGACTCATGAACGTACGGGATGTTTTTGTTTTTCACCTTCATTTATGAAATGATCCCGCATGGATCATATTTCCATGGGAAACTCGTAAATAATTTCATTTCTTTCAAAATTTTGTCAGCTTCTTCCCCGACACCTCGACTATTGCAGATGAAAGAGACAATTTGCCCCTTGATTCTCAATTGCTGCTTCTTCTTCAGGGAAACAAAATGAATGTCATCTGAATTCATGGTCTTCCTTATATACTCTAACGCAAAGATTCTTACCGGCACATATCGGGGTAGCTTCTAAGGTGCCAATTCGCACCCGAAAACTCTGATCTCGGTGTGGCTTTGATACAGGTACTAATCCCCTGTCTTTGCGTTGTCCGAGGGATGTAGGATTCTCTGGACCTCGTCGTTTATTCATGGCTCGGGCCTGCCACTCAACATGCTTACCACAGGGTGGTAGAAAAGATCAATAAATGCCTTGAAGCTATACTCCATGAAATTGTGCTTCAACAAATATGTCCATGCTGTGACTAGCTGAGGCCTTCCATCTGCGTCCATTTTGTGCATAGAAAAACTGAACTTATCTGCTTGATAGAAAAAAAACATGTAGGCCAATATAGAAGAGTATCTGAACATGCCTTCCGTGCCAAAATTCACGAACTGTTCGTGAATATTGTTGGCCAAGAAGGTACTGAAATCGAACTCTGTGGTGGGTTTTCCATCAGTGGAGAAAATGGATA
The DNA here is from genome assembly GCA_009831015.1 of Picea engelmannii. Lineage (NCBI taxonomy): Eukaryota > Viridiplantae > Streptophyta > Pinopsida > Pinales > Pinaceae > Picea > Picea engelmannii. The sequence goes on along the minus strand of ML776762.1, from coordinate 1,428,855 downwards.
GAAAACCCAGAATGGGCTCATCTACCCACTGGTCGGAATAGTATCCTAACAGAGCACAAAGGGAGGAAATGATATGGTTTCCCTTGGTGGAGAACATGGATGACGAGTAAGGTGGATTGGTGGAAGGTAATTGAGCGGAGGTGGGAAGGAACAACTTGAAAATTTGAGCTCTCTGGGGAAAGGTCATCTTTTGATACAACTCTGTAAGGATTTCTAGGTTGAAAGGAGAAATAGAATCAACACGGGGAATTTGCATCATTTGGTCAATGTCTTCGGGAGTGATGAAGAAGAGGATGTCTCCAGATGAAGAGACAATGGCCCTCTAGTCGGGAATATAATGAGCTTGGAATTTGAGGGCGAATTCAGGAAAGTGGTGTATCTGGGGAAAAAGGTACAGGGGAAAATTGGACTCCCAAAGTCCAACTTCATCGCTTTGGTCCAGGAACACCTCCCGGAGCCATGAATGGAGGTCCGAAAAATCGAATTCACACTTGGTATCAGCAATCAATCTGTCTTTATCGACCAATGGGATTTTGTCCAGGTCGACATGAGGAGGAAGAAAATGATTCTCTTCTCCTTCCGCAGGTCTTGGCTTTAGCGCCATCTCTGTAACAATACCTGCAAATAACATGAAGTTAGTGGGGTCGAATGACTATGGATGAAGGCGACAGGATGTAACAGAGAAGAAAGCTATGGGTTTTCTGGTGTGACGAGTGAACAACGAAAATGGGGGAAAACGGTACTTTTATTTAAAAATGGGGTCGGTTGGACGTGGGAGACAGGTCATCAAGATAACGGGTATGTTATCCCGTAATAAATGGACAACGGGCCACTTGGGGGTGAGATGGCAGGTGACGGTGGACAAAACATATGGACGGGTGACGTGGAGGCTGGTGATTGGCGGTAAAAGTCGCACTAAGGGGCTGGTCATGAGTGAAAAGGGTAAGGTACTGACATCAGTTATGGGATGGGACACCCTCGGGAGCAAGTGGAACAAGTGGGAGATGACGTCCATGAGTGACAAGGGCTGTCAGATAGCAAATGGGGATCGGACTTATGGACCAATAGGATAACGCCACGTATGACAAGGGGCCCGCCAGAGAAAAGTAACAATTGCGGACCCCCCCCCCTTTGGTTAAAAGCAAAACATCAGGGGGCATCCGAAAACCTTTTTAGACCGTTGATCTATGCGCCCGTTTCCAGGCCGTAGATCTTAGCGTTCTCTTTAATACTCATTCCGAACCCCCCCCCCTTCCATTAAAGGCAGAATGGACGGGGGGGTCTGGAATCCATTGTGAACCGTTGATTTAAGCGCCCTTCCCTGGGCCGTCCAGATGTGCGCCAATGTTATTACCAATTCTAGACCCCCCCCCGGTTTAAAGAAGAACGGTCGGGGGGGTCTGGAATGCTCTGTACACCATAGATATGGGCTCCACGATCTGGATCGTTGAAAAGTGCATGGAGCATAAACCAGGAGCGGAGAAATATGTGTTGGGAAAACTTAGGATAAGTTCATTTTACGAGTTTTTCCCAAAATTTTCACATAGACACCACCAAGGCACTTCGTCCAAACTATTCTTAGGAAATTGAGACATGGTGTAACATTTTCATCAATCTGGTTTCATTGGTGGTGAAGAAAATGAAGCAACTAACCTATATGCTGACCTATATTCCTAGGACAATTAACCCAGATTAAACTGTTGGGTTAAGAAATTACTCTACCTAAGGGTTATCCGACCAGGATTAGACAGCCTGGTCAGATTTATTCACTAATCTAACCTAAGGGCTATCTGACCAGGATTAGACAGTCTTGTCAGATTTATTCACTAACCTATCAACATTAAATTTAAAAAGAACTTGGCCATGCTTGAAAGGTATGACCAAGTTACTATTATTGCATGGGGCTTTTGTTTCAATTCTTTTATGCCCTCTTTTCTTTTCTTTCCTTTTCTTTTCTTTTCTTTCTTTTTTGTTTTTGTTTTTCTTTTCTTTCTTTTTCTTTTTCTCTTTTTCTTTTCTTTCTTTTTCTTTTTCTCTTTTTCTTTTTCTTTTCTTTTTCTCAAATTATTTGCAGAATGAAAAATCATTTGTCAACAAAAATACTAGAGACAGATAATATCCAAGTCATCAATTGATTCCTATAATTTATAGGGTGATAACAAGCAGTAAAGAGGATCTTTAGATATCTCAAAGGAACAAAAGAGTTTGGATTATGGTATCCAAAATGAAAAGATCTATCACTTATTGCCTACATAGATGCATATTGGGCAGTTTGTATTGATGAGCGATGAAGCACCAGTGGAGCAATGCTCTACTTAGGTGAGTGTTTTTTATCATGGCTAAGAAAGAGACAATCATCAGTATCTCTCTCTATAGCCAAGGCATAGTATATTGCAGCAACAACATGTTGTACATAGGTTCTTTGGATGAAACAAACTTTGATAGAAATACAGGTTGAGTATGATGAGGCCATTCCAATATATTGTGATAATACAAGTGCCATCAATATCTCAAAAAACCCAGTGATTCACTCCAAGACGAAGCACATTCCAATCAAGTATCAGTTTCTATGGGAACAGGTCACAGAAAAGAACATCAGAGTTGAGTATGTGGGAACAAAAGAATAAGTGGCAAACATGTTTACAAAACCACTTCCATGGGAAGCCTTTGAATATCTTCTCCAAAGACTTGGAGTTATTTCTACTCCAAAATGAATGTTTTTTGAATTCTTATCTTATATGTCTTAGATGTACACGAGGAAGCACCATAAGAGGAGAGTTCAGTCAGGGGGAGCATCCCCGGATGGAAAGATACCTTTGTCATTGATGACAAAGGGGAAGAGATCTATCAGATGCAGAGGAAAGAGGTAGATTTATTAGATGCAGAGGATAGAGGCATGGTTCCAGGGGGAGCATGAGTGATATGATTTTAGTATTGCATCAGAGTGTTTCCATCAATGCCAAATGGGGAGATTGTTGATTAAGGTTGGTTATGATTGATGTCAACCCTTGAAGAAAGCCCTGTAGCACAAAGGTTTGGGTAATGGACCCAAGATTTTTTGATTTAAATATGACTCATTATTTTTTTTTCATGGTTGATAAGAAGTAAATATGGATGAACTCCAAATTGGTCCCCTTATGGTGAAAACCCTCATGGGAAGAGCTTTGCGGAGTAAGAGAACCCATGCTTAATTGTGGAATAATGAGATGAAGGATACTGAATTTGTCAGGGAAACTATCCTAAATGGATAGTGCTTGTCATGCCATTTCTGATGGTATTTATAACATCACATAACTCCTCACGGTTAGATAATTATGACCATGTGAAGTTGGAGAACCCAGGTTTGGGTAATGGACCCAAGTTTGTTTGATGGATAAAGGTATGATTTTTTCTATATTTGAAGGTAAGGCTATTCTAGATGGATATTACATGTCATTCGATTTCTAGTGGTATGTGGAATGTCAAAGAACTCCTCACGGTTTGAGAGTTATGGCCTTACGAAGTTGGAGGACCCTCATATGTCATCTAGAAGCCCCAAAAGGTCAAAGTAGTCAAAGTGGTTTAAAAGATTTTAAATGTTAAATAATAAAGTGAAGCAATGACTGTATTATGATTCAAATTGAACAAAAAATAAATTGTTTGAATAAAAAAAATGGAGAAATTAAAAGTGGGTTAACCCTAAAATAAGGAAAGTGGGCCAAGTGACCTAGAAGATGTTTTTAAGAAAGCTACTTGGAGAGTATAAATAAGAGGCAAGGCTCTGTAATTTTATTCAAAATTGAGCATATTGAATATATATAGTTGTTTGAGGTAACCAAGGATATCTAAGCCAAATTTATGAGGGAAGGTGAAGAAAAGAAGGCCGAAATGCAAGGAAGGATAAATTATTTTGATGGTGCTTTCTAAGGTATGTTATCTACAGGTCATCTCACCATTTTTTCTATAACCATTTTTCTATAATTAGTCAGAACTTGAAATTGATACACCACTGAGAAAACATACTCAAGTATATATGGTAAAAAATTCATCTTGTGGGTCGTTTTATTTTTGGAGTTACACTCTGTGGAAAATAGGGTTTGTGGCTAGTCCTGAAACTAGTCAAAAACAGGTGTTTCGGGTAAAAACGTCATAAATTCTTCATAACAAATACAAATTCAGTGAGACAAAATGTGTTGGTTAAGGTATAGTCTGTAGTATGTTTTTTAACAATGTAATATCAATTCAATGAATATTTCGTGCGGGGCACTCTCTACGAGATTTCTCTCTAGAATAAGACATAATTCAACAATGTATGCCATTTTTGCTATAACTCTTTTTCTGAGAGGTTCCAAGTAGTGAAACATGGAGGAATTTCACAAAACACACTGAAGAACATTGTATATCAGTTTCAGATCTTTATAAATTATAGGTTCAAAATTATGATTACTTCAAGGTAGGGTTGTTGACTAATCCAAAACTGGGCATGTGAGACTAAAGAAAAGTTTGATGAAAATGCTAGTCTCTTGTTGTTAAAGTTAAGGAAGGTTTGGAGGAATGTGATCATATACGCCAGGTATATTACAGAGCTAAAAATCAGATTTGGATGATGAAATTTATGAGGGATTTTGGTTAAGGTTGGTGCATGGTTGATGCACTTGTTTATGGTACAGGTTCATTACAGGTTGAGGTACAGGTTGATGCATGGTTGATGCATGGTTCATATTTATTGGTACAAGTTTACAGTGGTATATCTCACAGTGATAATGTGACAATGGTTCCATCATTCTACTTCTACTTCAGGGTGGTAGGATGGGGCAAGGACAGGTGGTTGTAGCCACCTTCCAGTTGTAGCCAGAGAACATAGGGGGTTGTAGCTTTCTTCTGGTTGTAGCGAGAGAATTGGGGAGTTGGAGCTTCCCTTAGGTTGTATCCTGAGAAACTAAGTTGTTGGAGCCTCCTTCCAGTTGCAGCTGGAAAACAAAAAAATTTGGTGCTTCCAATGAATGTAATTCTTCAAGACATATAAGAAAAATCATTATGTGGTTTTCTCCTGATTTGAGTTTCCATGTAAAACATTGTTGTACTGTGTATGTGTGAGATTTTTTATTTCTTACTGCTCATTATTGGATAATAATTCTACATTGATATAATGTTTGAAGAAAAAGTATTATAATTACGCTATTACTGATTCACCCCCCCTCTCAGTGAACCTAACATAACACTCTATTACTTTCAATCGAAATGAAAGAATCAAATGTAGATACAAAATCCATGAAGAAAAGAGCATTTGAAACATAGCATGCACTCATAGGTTAACGATAAATGAAATAAACAAGTATGATAACTCACTCAATCAAGAACTTGAAAATCGACAAGTAGTTAATGGATATAAGAAAGTTCAGAGAAGAATCCAAAAATTGATAAAGAGAAATAGAAATCACTCAATTGTCTTCACAAAACGAGAAGTAAGAAAGAGTAGTCAAATATAGGTTTTTATAAGCATAAAGTCTTAAATCATTCAAAGAGGAAATATTTTAAAAGTAACTTAATACCAGCAAACCTTTGCAGACCTTTTGAATCAGTCATATAACTAGAAACTTCAAAAGACTCATACCAAACCAAGAAGAAATAAGGCGACTCAATCTCACAATTTGGAAACGGTCACAATATCAAACAAGATAGTGAAAAGAGTGATAAGGAGCCATATTCTCAACCTAAACAAAGTCACAAGAAAAAGTACATACTCTGGGAAAAATACATCCAATAAAGGGTTGAGCAAAAAAGGGAAGATTCTCTTGGATCTGCTTAAAACAAGAGAGCAACACTCCCTAAAAAAAAGAGACAGAGCATTATATCCCTCCCTAATAAACCACTGAGGAGGGTTAATTAGATAACCAATGCCATGGAATCCACTCCGGGGGAGTGCTAGTCCTATAGATGCTTGAAAATAAGCATAAAAAGGAAAAAAATCAATAGAGAATGGATTGGGAACTATGACTACTGCTTGATGAAACAAAGTGAAGAGGAAAGGATCGAAAAAAAATCAACCAAATAATATCAAACTAGGAAAATTTTTAATACGATCATTGTAAACCCACATACTCAAAAACATTGTTACGATCATATGAACCCGCAAATGTATCGATAATTAATTCTGTGAAAATCAAGGAGTTTTTGGATTTACTAGTAGAGAATTCAAAATCAAATTCCTATAACAGGATAATCCATTTAGAGTATCTTCCTCCCAATATTTGGTGTGAGAAAATATATTTCATTGGGAATATAAAATAATTTTTGTGTTGGTCCTCCAGAGTAATTTCAATTTGATTATAGCTGGAGAATCCATCCATAAATGAGAATACTTCACATTTGTCACAATCATCGATGATTTGATTGATGAAAGGGGTAGGGAAATTGTCTTTAGGACATTCCTTTTTGAGGTGCCTATAATCAACACATACTCAAATGGTGCCCTTCTTTTTGTTACCTGGTATGATGTTAGACACCCATTCAGTTAGGGGCATGGGGTAAATAAAACCAATGTTCATTTTTTTTGAAATTCTTCCTTAATGGATAAAACTTTCTTTGGATGAATAGGGCGAAGTCATTGTAGAACTGAATGGGCCTTGGGATAAGTTTTAATTTCATGGACAACAATTTGTGGTTCAATTCCTGGCATCTCTTAATAGGACCAGGTGAATATCTTGCATAGTTCTTTGAATAGGGAAGTATAAGATTCTAATTCTCTAGGGGAACAATATACACCTATTTGGATGTTTTTCAGGACCCTAGGTTTAACTAAAATGTCGATCGAAATGGTTTTGGAAATATTTCCCAAATTTCATTTAGATAAAATAGGGTACGATGTGGAAAGTAAAAGGGATGGATCTTGGAGACCATTTGAAATGATGGTTTGTATATCTATAACGACCATGCTTAAATAGATGTATAGGATTATTAATTATAATTAATTTAATAATCTAACTGTCCTAAAAGTTAGCTTAACAATAATTATTTCTTAACTAACATTAACTAATTAATTATTATTAACTAGTTGTTCATGATTGACAAGGATTAATTAATTATTAATTGACTCATTAATTAATTAAGTAAAGGATTAAAGGGGGTTAATAAATTATATGTTAAATTAAAGATTACGTATTCGGGAAGGGATAGGACATTAAATATAAGATAAGATAATAAATAAGAAAGGATAAAATAATAAATAAGGGGATAAGGGGCATTAATTACGAAAGGATAAGATAATTAATAAATGGATAAGGAAAGTAATGAAGGAGGGGGAAGTCGGTGAAGGGGCAATATGAGTGGAGGAGGTTAGGAAGGAGGGGGCATTCGACGACAGATTTTTATTGATTTTGGGGGGGGCTCTCTTTGATTGGTAGAGAGGAGAGTGGAGTTCTGTAGTCTAGAAGGTTCAGTACAAGCACCGATTTGCTGGAGGTTTTGGGCACGAGGGCTAGGATATCCATATGATATCCTGGAGCTAGTAAGATGTTCTAGTTGGCAGGGTGGAACAAGGTTTTGGGCAGTGTTTACACAGTTCAGCAGCGGTCAACAAGGCATGTCAAAGCGGAGGGTTAGCATCAAACCAAGGTAATTTAAATTGTGTATTTGTTTTATTTTGTTATAAAATTTTATTATTCGTTGATCAATTTAAAATGCGTAGGTGCTCAATATAAAGGAATTATTGAATTTTATTGTTATGTTTGTAGAATTAATTGATGTTAAATAATATGGCCACTACAAATGGTATCAGAGCCCTAGTTCAAAATCTGGAACCAAGGGCCTACCTACCTACCTACCTACATACATAATTGACGTGATAACCAACTACACCACGGCACCGTAAAAGTGTGTAGTTAATTATTAAATAGTTCTACAACTATTGATTCATAGCATCCCAAACCATTACGTATCAACTAACCCTTTTGATCATTTTATTCACTGAAAGCAATCGAAAGGAAGTAAATGGCACAAAGAGATACTAAATATCATTTATTTATAT
>ML776762.1:1382654-1416043 GCA_009831015.1 Picea engelmannii | reverse complement strand
AGATGGCTTCGGGGGAAAAACAAGCAGTAGGACCTAGTGTTGATAATTGTATAGTAGACCTGGGAGTGTGTACTACTAGGTTGAAGGTATACGTCACTGCTCTTGGGGCATATGACCTAATCATTGGAATGGATTGGTTAGCATCTCACCGAGCTTTGGTAGATTGTTTTGCAAAAAGGGTGTTTTGTGTCGATGATGAAGGAAGACCAGTAGATATCTAGGGTGTACAAAGAAAAGTGTTGTTACGCTTTATATCAACTATGAAGGTTAAGCGATGCTTGAGGCAAGGGTGCCGATTGTATTTAGTGGAAGCAGTGAATGAAAGGAAGGGACCCTCATTGGATTAGTACCCGGTATTGTCATAATTTCAGGATGTTTTTCTGAATGAGTTACCAGGGTTACCTCCTGAGAGGGAGCTTGATTTTACTATTGAGCTAAAACCTGGTGCAGAACCAATATCCAAGACTCTGTATCGGATGACAGCACCAGAACTTTGAGAATTGTAAATGCAGTTGAAAGAGTTACCGGACTTAGGGCTAATAAGGCCCAGTGTCTCACCCTGGGGCGCACCACTAATTTTTGTAAAGAAGAAGGATGGATCCTTACGAGTGTGTATAGACTACAGGGACTTGAACCATGCTACAGTGAAAAATAGGTACCCAATGCCACGAATAGATGACCTCTTCGATCAGATGAAAGGAGAAGCGATATTCTCAAAGATTGATTTGTGATCAGTGTATCATCAGTTAAGGATTAAGGAAGGTGATATCCCAAAAACTGCCTTTCGAACTCAGTTTGGACATTATGATTTTGTTGTAGTACCTTTCAGATTGACCAATGCGGCAGCAGTATTCATGAGCCTCATGAACGACGTATTTCGAAAGTACTTAGACCGTTTTGTACAAGTATTTTTAGATGACATCCTCATCTATTCCAAGAATGAAAGAGAACATGAGGAACACTTGCGAATAGTGTTGTCCTGCCTTAGAGAGAACAAATTGTATGGGAAGTTGTCGAAGTGTTCCTTCTTCCAGAAAGAGATCCACTATTTAGGTCATGTCATTTCTGGTGAAGGAATCTCTGTGGATATAGAAAAGGTAAAGGCCATTACGGAATGGCCAGTGCTGAAAAATGCCCATGAGGTGAGAAAATTCATGGGGCTAGCAGGTTATTACCGGAGATTTGTATAAGGATTCTCAAAAATAGCGAAACCCATCATCACTTTGCAACGCAAGGGGGTCAGGTATGAATGGACATAAGAGTGTGATAGTGCATTCATTGAGCTTAAGAGGTTACTAACTAGTGCGCCAATTCTATGAGTGTCAGATATGGAAAAGGACTTCACAGTCTGCACAGATGCCTCGAAGCAAGGGTTGGGGGCCGTGCTAATGCAGGATGGAGGAGTGATAGCTTATGAGTCAAGGAAGTTGAAGAAACATGAGGAGCTATATGCGACTCATGATTTAGAGTTAGCAGCTGTAATTCTAGCTCTGAAACTTTGGAGGCACTATCTTGTTGGGCGAAACTTTGAGCTCAAAACAGACCATCAAAGTTTAAAACATCTCTTCACTCAAAGAGATCTGAATGCCGGGCAAAGGTGATGGAGTGAGTTTATGAGTGAGTACGATTTTGGTATTTCATACATAAAGGGAAAGAAAAATGTGGTCGTAGATGCCTTGAGTAGGAGACCACATATCTTCTCCTTGGTAACCTTAAAGGTCAATCTGAGGGAACATGTATTGACACAACTCCCAGGAGATAGTTGGTATTTAAAGGTTACTTCAAACCTCCAGAGCGGGAGGCAGTTAGATCCAAAGTATGAAGGATATAGTCTAGAAACAGATGGACTGTTAATATATCAAGGAAGGATGTACATCCCTGAGAATGGGGATATTCAAATCATCATACTGAAGGAAGCCCATAGAGCACTTTTGTGCGCATTCGCGTGTGAAGAAGATGTATGCAGATATGAGGAAGCTCTTCTTCTGGGTAGGCATGAAGCGCGATGTAGTCCATTTCGTCGCAAAATGCCTGGAGTGTCAACAAGTGAAAGCCGACCACCATCACCCGGCAGGCCTCCTACAACCACATGATGTTCCTATGTCCAAATGGGAAGTCATCTCTATGGATTTTGTTGTGCGATTGCCGCTCACATCTCATAGACACAATGCCATTCTTGTGATAGTGGATAAGTTAGCCAAGAGTGCTCATTTTATTCCGGTTAGAGACACTTACGATGTCACTGATGTGGCACGTGTGTTTGTAAGTGAGGTTATCTGTTTGCACGGGATACCTAAAAAGATCATTTCAAATAGGGACTCTAGATTCACTTCTAGGTTCTGGACAAGTTTACAGTCAGCGTTGGGGGCTCAGTTGAACTTAAGCACAACTTATCATCCTGAAATAGATGGGAAAACTGAGAGAGTAAATCAAGTCATGGAAGACATGCTTAGGATGTATGTAATGGATAATCAAACCCAGTGGGAGAAGTACCTACCTTTGGTAGAGTTTGCCTACAATAATAGTTATCATAGCTCCATCAGAATGCCACCCTATGAAGCTTTGTATGGGAGGCCATGCAGAATGCCATTGAGTTTGGATAGACTAGAAGACCGAGTAACAGTTGGGCCAGAATTGATTCAAGAAATGGAGGAACAGGTGATTCATATTAGGCAGAGACTAAAGGAAGCACATGATAGGCAAAAAATTTATGCGGATGCACACAGGACCGACCGAAGTTATGAAGTGGGAGACCAGGTTTTCATTCGTATAAGGCCTAATAAGAGTACCATACAGTTCGGGAAGGGGACAAAGTTGTCACCTCGGTTTATAGGACCATTCAGGATCTAAGAGAAAATTGGACCCATTGCATATCGTCTCGTACTACCACCCCACTTGCATAAAACTCATAATGTATTTCATGTATCTGTTTTACATCATTATGTTGTTGATGAATCACATAAACGAAATTGGAAGGAATTGTAGGTATCGGACGTGGGAACCCTCACGGTAGAACCATTATGCTTATTGGGCCATAGAGTCCGACAGCTCAGGAACCGTCTAGTAGACCAAGTTAAGGTCCAGTGGGACAAGTATAGTCCAGGATCTGCTACTTGGGAAGATACTGAGACATTATGACGAGACTATCCCTCACTATTTTGACCACCTCGAGAACATGTTTCTCGAAGGTGGGGTGTATGTAACACCACCTTTTGACTTAGACAGCCAGGATTACCTGAAGCCTTTATACTTTATTTTCTAGTCACAATGAAACTATTAAGTGATACACCTAAACTTTAAATGTATGAACTTTTATGAATGATTAAATGTTATTGATGATGATGTATGTAATGCGATCTATTAGGTGAATGTGAATTTTACGAATGTTTAAATGTTATTAATGATGATGTATATGATGCGACATATTGTGAGAATGTGAATTTAATGAATGTTTAAATGATATTAAGATGATGTTGGATATGATGCAATCTATTTTGGGTAAATGATAATCTTATGAATGGGTGTTGAAATTGAATTATGGGATATTATGAGATCTATTTGTAACTGGAAAACTTTGATGTTAATTTATCGGTACAAGGAGACCAAATTGAAATGATGATAGTATGCAATTACATAATGATAATGCATAGAAATGCATGAGTTTGTGTTACAGACTAATCTGCAGGTTATGGGCTATGAAATAGCGAAAGGATAAAGATGATGAAAGTGGATATTATGACCACTAGCCATGAAACATTATGGTATGAATATTGTATGTGAAATTATATTGGTTTGGATGCATTGCTATGATATGTGGACCAGTGCATGATTTCAGGTGATGACACTACCCAAAACCGAATAAACGATGACAAAACCTCCAGCAACATGGTACCACTGTATATTCCGTTGTAGGGTGTGGACCCTAGTCCTGTTAGGAGGGGTGGAGGCATTTCCCACCGTGTATCCTCCATTGTAGGGTGTGGACCCTAGTTATGATTAGGAGGGGTGGAGGCATTTCCCACCGTGTATCCTCCGAAACCTGAAGTCATGGGAGGACAGTGTTAGTTCACGCTCCCCAAGACGTGTGATGATGACTGTCAGATGCCTACTAGGGAAGTTTGGTCGAGATAGCGACACTTCTGCTTACGGGTTCTATTTGGAGTTAGGTCAATATAGTTGACACTCCAAGATAATCTAGTAGAGGAAGGATAGGAATGGATATGGAAGTAGGTTAGTGAGGAAGGATGAGTAGTAATAGTTGAGAGAGTATGGAGATTTGTCTGGTGGTGGAATTTAATGTTTTCCCTTCAAAGAGAAAAAAAAAGAAGAGAAATGTGTATATATGAATATTCATTATTACGTAACTAAACCACAGTTGTTTAAAATAAAATTGTTAAACCGAATAATAGCAATTAAAGGATTTCTCAAACAATTGATTGGTTTGTTGTCTTTTATAAAAGACTAGTCTTGCTGACTGGATTGGATGCATACATAAATTACTAATGGATGATAGTTTTGACTATTAGTACATGCATGAGACTTGTATGTACTAGCTACACATGCATTTCTTGTACATATACACTAGTATGTATGAGTTTTCTTGACTTACTTACTGATAATGTCGGTTACTTGTTACGAATGTGTGAACCATGTTTCTTGTCCTTTGTACCATAAGATACCTTAACTTCGGGACGAAGTTTCCTGAAGGGTTGGTGTATGTAACAACCCTACTTAAATAGATGTATAGGATTATTAATTATAATTAATTTAATAATCTAACTGTCCTAAAAGTTAGCTAAACAATAATTATTTCTTAAATAACATTAACTAATTAATTATTATTAATTAGTTGTTCATGATTGTCAAGGATTAATTAATTATTAATTGAATCATTAATTAATTAAGTAAAGGATTAAAGGGGGTTAATAAATTATATGTTAAATTAAAGCTTACGTATTCAGGAAGGGATAGGACATTAAATATAAGATACGATAATAAATAAGAGAGGATAAAATAATAAATAAGGGGATAAGGGGCATTAATTACGAAAGGATAAGATAATTAATAAATGGATAAGGAAAGTAATGAAGGAGGGGGAATTCAGTGAAGGGGAAATATGAAAGGAGGAGGTTAGGAAGGAGGGGGCATTCGACGGGAGATTTTTATTGATTTTTGGGGGGGCTCTCTTGGATTGGCAGAGAGGAGAGTGGAGTTCTGTAGTCGAGAAGGTTCAGTACAGGCACCGGTTTTCTAGAGGTTTTGGGCACGGGGGCTAGGATATCCATATGATATCCTGGATCTAGGAAGTTGTCGTAGTTGGCAGGGTGGAACAAGGTATTGGGCAGTGTTTACATAGTTCAGCAGCGGTCAACAAGGCAAGTGAAATCAGAGGGTTAGCATCAGACCAAGGTAATTTAAATTGTGTATTTGTTTTATTTTGTTATAAAATTTTATTATTCGTTCATCAATTTAAAATGAGTAGGTGCTCAATATAAAGGAATTATTGAATTTTACTGTTATGTTTGTAGAATTAATTGTTTTTAAATAATATGGCCACTACAATATCGGTTTCTTTATTCTCTCCATGGGGTAGGAAAGAAGAGAGATGATGAAAATCCTCCCAAGGTTTATCTTGTAAAGTCATGACTTCCATAATGGATTATTCTGAAGGAAGGATGATGTTGAGAAATTCATGGGACGGTGAAGCATTGGTAGCCCAAGAGGGAGAGGAAAATTGATCTAGTTCCTCATCCAGTAGGATACTAGAATGAGAATCAAAATATTCTCTTGTCAATTGTAGTACTAAATATTCCATCTCAATTGGTGAGAGTGGAATAGTGTCTCCATAAGATTCCATATTAGATGGGTGAGGGATTACCCAGTGATCATTACAACTGATGGGTGCACTGGAAACTGTAAAAATCATATTGATGGAGATGGTTGGATTTATATTTGTTCAAGGGAGGGGAAAATCCCCCATTAATGAGGGGTAAAGGAAGACCTCAATTGTTTCTCATACTGAAGAAGACTCTCCTATAAAAGGGACATTTTCATTAGGATTTATTAACACATTTTGGGTACAAAATTCAAGTTGGTCTAGAGTGACGATATTCCCTTCATGGATGAATTTAACAAGTCAAAAGACACTATATGCAACAACCTTCATGGTGTAAAACTAGGTGCGACCTAAAAGAAAATTCTAGTTGAGTGCGGTGTTGATCACCTCAACTTCTACCAAAATGGTTTTTCCCGCGAATTCAATGTGTAATGAAGGGAGAATTATGTGGGGTTTGAAAAATGGTCATCAAAAGATTTCAGAATGTTTTATGATGTGGTAAGTTGGAGAGAACCAAGTGATTTCCAACACATCAAGGAAATTATGTAGATCATGGTGCCTTCATCAAGCATTGTTTGGGAAACATTTTTATTAAGAGATCAGATAGTGATTTGTAATGCTAATTGGTGTGATAGGAAGGAATCATTGCAATCCGTGTCAAAGGAAATAACATTGGAATCTATAGGGTCAATTCTACCAATGGTTTATAATAAATATTTATGCTACGTGGACTAGGACTACAGTACTTCAAGTGCCGACATGGAACAAGGGGCTTGGCAAATATCTTCTACTATACTATAGTGTTGGGTTGAACAAGCATTAGGATTACACATAGTGCGACGAAGTACTCTCTTTGGAGGGTGTAAGGTAGTTTCAATAGCTAACTTCTCTAGTGTGAGAGGGCCATTGGGTGAGGTAGACATTAGGGGATCTTTGGGTAAAGAATCCTTAGAATCAAAAGAACACTAAAAAGAAAAATTTGAAAAAAGAAAAATTTCAAAATAAATTAAAACTTAAAAAAGAAAATAACTTTGTTTAAACTAAAAAACTCAAAGTGATTAATAAATTAGCATTCTAGCCGACCCTTAAGGTTTATTTTTCTCTCTCCTTTAGTAGTTATAGTAAGCGCTCCTCTTCTATTTGTAATCCAGGCTTCTTGTTTTGAAGATGGATCCTGATATGGATCTGAAATGTCGACAATCCATTAATAACACTGTGGTTTTTCTGAACACTATTGAAAACAATCCTCACCACATAAATCTCATTGAACATATTCATAATTCTTGGCTCTCATAGATATGGCCGCAAATTTAATTATCAATATGTTTACAAATGAGGATTTGGGGTTTCTCCCAGGTGGGGGTGCTTACGTTACCATGACAAGTTGTCTTTGCCGGGGGGAAAGGATTTGTTAAAACTGTAGGTGTAGAAGAGAATGGGCCTCATTCGAGATATTGATGGATTTCAACGAGACAAGGATAATATTTAATAAATTTATCCTCTTTGCAAATAATGCAGGGATACTTTTCCTTTCGCTTGGGCTTACCCTCAACATTGTTTTCTTAGGTTTTGGGGCCCGATTGCTCAAAAGAGTTTTTCTTTTTCTTATTATTGTTACCCTTATTTTTTCATCTAGATTGTTGTGGGTTTTTGGGTGTGGTTGGTTGCAATGAATTAGCCTCGGAAAGTTTGTGGAGGGGGCTTACTTGGAGTGCTTGTATGGGAAAATGAGCTGGGGTTGGCATCTTTATTCGATTAGATGTGTTTCCCAATCATATGACCAGAGGCTATTCAAATAAATTAGTAGGGTATCTATGGTAAAAAGTTCATCTTATGGGTCATCGTACATTTGTAGATACACCCTGTGGAAGATAGGGTATCCGACTAGTCCTATTAACTAATCTCAATAAAGTGTTTCGGGTAAAACAATCATAAATTCTTCCTAGAGTATCCAAATTGAGTGAGACCAGTTGCATTTTATAGTGTACAGTCTGTAGTATTTCTGGTACGATTTTCAAAACTGTATAGCAATCATTTTGTGTGGGGCACGCTATACAAGTGAGATCTCTTGGGAAGGCCAAAAATAAGCAACTTGTGGGGAAGTTACCATAAATTCCACTTGGGACATCCATTTTTTATTAGACCTGTGGCATTGCAGAGAAGAAATATCATAGAACTACAAAAAGGAAAAATCCATACCCAGAAGGGATGAAATTTTGGATATACAATAAAAGGAAGTTTGTCTAGTAGAACCACCTCAAAATCAAGGTTTAAAGTGATACTTGTCCAACATGCCACCAAAAAAGGGAAATTCTACACCAAATAAGCCTCCAGACAGTCCTACTTGGACTCTTGATGAAGGTGAAGAAATGTGTAGGGACATAAATGATTTTCAAAAGAAGACAATAACAAAAGATGAACTACAAGAGATGAGGGATTCAATAAATACTAAGATGGATGGTTTAAAAGGGGAGATCATGGAAGGATTGAAAATTTTCCTAATAGAGAGGACACCTGAAAGTGAAAATGTATCCCATGAAATTCATGGTGAGGACACAAGGAAGATTAATCAAGAATGGAGAAACCCTAACTTTGGGTTGAAGACCAACCACTTTCCTAAGATCGATATGAGGAAGTTTGATGGAAATGACCCACTCACATGGATACTTCAGATGGAGCAATTCTTTGATCTACACAATGTGCCACATACACAAAAGGTACAAATTGCTTATTTATATTTAGAACCCAATCAATTTGTGTGGTATCGGTGGCTTTGTTCTCACAAATCACTCATCACTTGGACAATTTTCATAGAAGAAATGATAGCACACTAGGAGGATACAAGGAGCAATACCTTCTTTAGCCAATTGATAAATCTCAAGCAAAAGGGTTCAGTTATAGAGCACATTGAGAACTTCCAAAGATTTAATATAAAGGTAACAGATATTCCACATGAGCATTTGATTGATGTATTCATAGGAACTTTAAGGGATAACATTCAACATGATGTTCGTCTTTGGGAACCCAAATTATTGGAGAATGCATTTAGGGTGCAAGAAATGTTGAAAGTAAAAATATGGCTATGGATACTAGAAGGACCACTCCTAACATCTATCGAGAGAATAATGTTCCTTCTTCTAAAACACCTCAACCTACCAGGTTGACACCTCAACAATTGGAGGAAAGAAAAGAAGAAGGTTTATTATTTAATTATGACAACAAGTCTAGTAAGGGACATAAGTGTGGTCATAAGAAATTATTCTACATAGATTGTGAAGAGGAATAAGAACAATAACAAGAACATGAACCATATCAAGATGAAAATGTAGACGCAATTTCTTCTGAAGAGTTGACTGCCATGATATTGTGTAATGCATTGGCTGGAATTAGCACTCCTCAAACCCTTGAGATCGAAGGATATATCAAAAACAAAAAGGTAAGAGTCCTAATTTATTCTGGTAGTACTCATAATTTCATTCACTATAAATTAGCCAAAGCTCTCAATTGCTTTGTATATCCAGCACCAGAGTTTCAAGTAATGATTGTAGATGGATGAACTATCAATTTCTCAGGAAAATACAATAAGATCAATCTTACTATGGGGTGATATGTAATGAATAGTCCAATAATTTCTATACCCATGGGTGGTGCTGATGTCCTACTAGGAATCCAATGGTTCCAATCATTAGGAACAATGGATTTTAATTTTCAAGAAATTTTCATTGGAAGTAAAATAAATTGAGTTAAGAGGTATCATAGGGAAACTCAGTAAGGTGATAATCTCCAATGGCATGAAAAAATTATTGAAAAAGGGGGATCAAGGTGTAATTGCATAACTATTCTCACTAGATGTTCGAACATCTAGGCCATCTATTCCCCTGTATCTCCAAGGAATAATTGATAAGCATTCTAAAGTATTTAAAGATACTCTGAAAGGTATTCCACCCACTCAAAATCATGATCATGATATTCACCTAATTCCTGGGAGTGTTCCTACTAATATCAGGCCATACAGATACCCTTATGCCTAGAAGAGTGAAATTGAGCGCATGGTTAAAGAAATGTTAGAGGTTGGAATTATTATACCTAGACAAAGTTCTTACTCTGCACCGGTGGTAATGGTACTCAAGAACAATGGCTCATGGTATACGTTTCTAGATTATAGAGAGCTAAACAAGATCACTATTAAAGATAAGTTTCCCATTCCCATCATTGATGAATTGTTATATGAACTACATGGTGCAATCTATTTCGTAAAGTTGGATATACATTCAGGGTATCATCATATTAGAATGAAGGAAGAAGATATCCAAAAAACATCATTCTGAACTCATGGAGTCCATTATGAATTTTTGGTCATTCCTTTTGGCCTTACAAATGCACCTTCCACATTCCAAGGGTTGATGAATTACATTTTCAATCCCTTCCTTCAAAAATTTGTGTTAGTATATTTTTTTGATATACTAATCTATATCAAGTCTTGGGAGGATCATGTGCGACATGTTGACAAGGTGCTACAACTACTAAAGGGGCAACAACTATATGCTAAACCATCCAAATGTTTCTTTGGGGTGAATGAGGTAGAGTATTTGGGTCATATTGTATCTCATGAAGGTGTCAAGGAAGACCCTAACAAGATTAAGGCCATGATGGATTGGTCGATTCCCAAAACATTGAAGAATCTTAGAGGATTTTTGGGTTTGACAGGTTAGTACCACAAGTTTGTTCGACACTATGGAAGAATAGAAACACATTTAATGACACTAAATAAGAAGGATGCATTTTCATGGACTCTAGAGGCAACTAAAGATTTTGAACAACTTAAAGAGGTGATGTGCAAAGCTCCTGTCTTGACCACTCCAAACTTCACAAAAACCTTTATTTTGGAATGTGATGCCTCGGGAAATGGAATTGGTGTTGTCCTAATGCAATAAGGAAGTCCCCTGGCTTTTGAAAGTCGACCACTCAAGGTAAAGGAATTACACAAACCCATTTATGAGAAGGAAATGATGGAAATACTACATGCATTAAAGAAATGGCATCCTTACCTAATAGGTAGGCACTTCAAGGTCAAAATAGATCATGATAGTCTTAAATACTTCTTGGAACAAAGACTATCTTAAGAAGAACAACAAAAATGGGTGATCAAGATATTGGGTTATGATTTTGAAATCGTTTATAAAAAAAAGAAGAAAAATGTTGTGGGAGATGCCCTCTCAAGAAAGGATGAATATATTTAGGCCTTTCTCTGCGCTATCTCGATCATCCAACCCGATTGGATAATATAAGCAAGGGATGAATGGAACAATGAAGAAAAAGTGTGGACTCTTATTCAAAGGTTACAACAGGTTTCCAGTGCATCAAATACATTTACATGGAAAAATGATTCACTATGGTACAAATATATCTTATATTTATGTATGAACTCCCAACTCAAACAAAAGGTACTATTGGAATTTCACACCTCTCCAGTAGGAGGGCAGTCAGGATTTTTGAAAACCTACCATAGGGTCAAGAGGAAGTTTTTTGGGATGGCCTTAAAACTGATGTTCAAAGGTTTGCCACATAATGTTTGGTTTTCCAACAAAATAAGGTGGAAACAATTAATACCCCAGGTATTTTACAGCCATTACCCATCCCAAGTCAACGTTGGGAGGCAGTTTCCATGGATTTCATAATAGGGTTGCCAAAGTCTGAAGGAAAGAGTGTCATCATGGTGATTGTTGATAGACTCACCAAATATGCACACTTTTTTGCATTCTCTCATCCGTTCAAAGCCAATCCAATTTCCACTGCATTCATGGAGACAGTTCAAAAGCTACATGGCAGCCCAAAGATTATTGTAAGTGACAAATATCCCATCTTCGCTGGAAATTTTGGACATAATTATTTTCTTGTTAGGGTACTCAATTGGCTCATAGCTCATCTTATCATCCTCAATCTGATGGACAAAGAAAGATAGTGAACAAATTTTTGGAAGGCTACCTTTGTTTCTTTGTCTCTGATAAACAAACACAATGGTTCAAATGGTTACCCTTGGAAGAATGGTGGTATAACACTTGCTTTCATACTGCAACAAAAATGACACCATTTATGGCACTCTACGAATACCACCCTCCTTCCATCACTTCTTCTCTAAAATAAAAATCTAAGGTTCAAGCAGTGGAAGATCACATCGAGCATCAACAACAAGTTCTCCAAATCTTAAAGGACAACCTCGCCATGGCACAAAATCGCATGAAACAACAAGTAGATCAACATCGTAGTGAAAGAAGTTTTGAAGTAGGGGATTGGGTGTTTTTAAGACTACAACCATACAAACAGATGTCCATGAAGCAAGCCAAGAAGGATAATAAATTATCACCAAAGTACTATGGCCCTTATAAGGTCTTGCGAAAGATTGGTACTATGGCATACAAATTGGAGTTTCCTGCATCTTCACAAGTACACATAGTTTTCCATGTTTCATGCTTAAAGAAGGTTATAGGTGACAATATCCTAGTTCAAAATATATTTCCAGAACTTGGCGAGGAAGGAAAAATCATATTGGATCCTGAAGCCATCACTAACACAAGACTTCACCTGCTAAGGGATAGATCCATTTTAGATTATATCGTTAAATGGAGGAAACTACTAGCTGAATATTCCACTTGGGAAGATGAGTCTTTTATACAAAAGCATCAAGAGTTACTCAAGCGTTGTGGAAAACACTTGTCTCAAGGGGAGGGGCATGTTAAGCCCTAAATAGTGGTTCATTACCCCTTAATTGGGGCATATTACATTAGTAATGTTATTTTATTTATGTCGGATTTATTCCATTAGTCATAATTGTACCTCCTAGTATCCTATATATACCAAGGAGACATTTTCATTTGGAATAATCTTTTATTTGGACATTTATGTGGGGTGTAAGGAGGTTTCCCCCTTGAAGAGGCTTATTACCTGAAATTATCTCTTTTTCAAGGTGTTGAGTACTTATTCTGAGGTTTTTCTATGCTATATTGATATTTGGTTCTTAACATCGACCCCACCATGTTTTGAAATTATCCCTTCTCTTATTTCACGTCGTAACTTGTTTGGTAGTGGCTACACTTCATGGGGCACCCTAGTTAAAAATCTATGTTCCATTGGTCACCCATGCTATGATTATTTTAAGGACTAGGAGTACATATTTGTCCCCTCCATGACTAAAAATTTGAGACCTCATTCTTCTCTCTTAATCTTTTTTATGAACATATCTTCAAAGGGTTCCCATCATTTTTTGATTTTTTACAATTACACATACTTATTGATGATCATATCCTAGTGCATGTTGTTATGTTCTTGTTTTTTTATCCTTCCTACCACCATTGCAACCACTCTTGATCTCTTTTCATTTGCATTGATATAACTCTTGTTTGTGACCTTCGCCCTTGCAGAAAACTATTATGATTGGACATTAGTTTCCCAACACATTTTTTATATTTCTTTTGCATATGTATATTCCATGAACTTGAACAAAGTGACATGTCATTGAGCCACTCTTTTTCTCCACTATATCATACTTTATCTCTTTTTCTAGCTCATAAAAAGATAAAAATGGAGACGCAAAAATAAAAAAATAAAGAAGTGGGGTGGGGGGCTGTAGATAATCCCAAAATTTATTAATCTTAGAAGAAGCTCACAATTGTTGTCACCCTTCAACATGGCACATATTTGAGTCATTGTATTAAAGTTGGGATATATCTGTCCTTAACAACTATAATATGATTATGAGTTCTCTATTCCTCTAACTGATTACTCTTCTAGTCACTATGGAGAGTGCTTCAATTCCTCATGTATTGTTTCACTATATCATTGGTCATTTTGAGTCAGTGTTTCGAAAGTCCTCATTCTTTCAGTGTATATATTCAAGGGAATTTGAACCCAAATTCAACCATTCTACAATCTTGTTAACCTTTCATATCGGTCATCCATGTTTCAATTATACTTAGTGATTTTTCTCTTCAAAAAACCTCTTGATTTTTTATCGTTTCAATTAATGGGAGATACATTAAGGCCCTCCTTTGTCGGATCTCTTCCTATCAATGCTAACACATTATCTGGGAAGTAGATCTATAAACCAAACAATACCTTGGGACTTATAGACATTAGTGGTAAGTTTCCGTGTGATTGATGATTGTTCAACATCATGTCCTGTATTCGCACTTCTTAGATTTTTCTAGGTACCTTGGGGTCCATTTTTGTTATTGGTGGGTCCCCACACATTTGTTAATGGTATTCATCAATGACTATTAATAAGAGTACCTTGCTAAACATAATCCCATGTACTCACATGATGTAGATTCATACAATCAATGGGGTTATACTGAATACCTTGGGTTTATGGGAATTCTCCATCTATGCGACCTTTCTCAAGCTACACAAGATTATATCACTAGTGGATAAGTAATTTTAAGACGACAATGGAACTATGATTTTTGGTATATTTCGTCCTTATGTATGTTGTGCCATAGATCTATTAGATTCATAATACTAAGAGGGGGGTGAACCAATATCAAGTACACTTTAGAAACTTTTTCAACTTATACTTCAACCAGATTATATATTCAATTATATCCAATGAGAAATGAACATTAGTATAAGAGTTACACCAATACACCACAATACACCATGCACAATATATGAGAAATAACTAATAGTTATTGTTCAAGGGAAGTAATGAATTCCAAAGGTAGCTACAACTTCCAAATATAAAGGGAGGGATAAACCTCCAAAAGAAAGATACGATACTCCAATATCAAGAGATGGTTGACCTATCCATCCTTTCCCCTTCCT
Organism: Picea engelmannii; assembly: GCA_009831015.1. NCBI lineage: Eukaryota > Viridiplantae > Streptophyta > Pinopsida > Pinales > Pinaceae > Picea > Picea engelmannii. Next base: position 1,401,390 of record ML776762.1, on the reverse strand, counting down.
TCCACCCAATAATATATGAGAGATAATAAAACTTTACATTAAATTATCACCATCAACCAACCATCACATAGAACCTAATAATTCTTCTTGAGACTTCTTCAACTTCTGCAATTCTTCACTTCTTAGAATACTATGATCATGAAGATAACATAACTCAATGTATTCTCTGGAACTCCTCCAAGTTTCACTCCTTGAATCCTCCTAGAAAAGGAGTTATAGAGAAAATGGTAGAGCTTATTCAATTATGGTTTATTGAGGAGAGCGAACTTGTACAACATGCCCCGCGCTCAATATTTAACATAATATTCTGAAATATGTACATAGAAAACTACAACCCAAAATATTTCCAATTCAATTGGTCTCACTTCATTTGGATTATCTATGAAGACGTTATGACTATTTTACCTGGAAAACTTGTTTATGACTAGCTTCAGGACTAGTCAAAAACCCTATCTTCCACATAGTGTATCTCCAAAATTATAGGGAACAAAGAGCTGAATTTTTTACCGCAGGTACCTAGATATGTCTTCTCAATAGCATACAAATTTCACCATATGAATCATTCTAGAAACAAATTTATAGTTAAAATGGTAAGATGACCTGTAAATAACATACCTTAGAGCACATCACCAAAAGACTTCATCCTCCCTTGAAATTTGACCTTGTTTACTTTAGATTTCCTCTGAAATTCGAATTATATCTCCTTGTTCATTAAAAAATTTTTTTTATTGAAAAATGAATGTATAATGAGATGTATTTATACCCTTTATGTCATTTCCTCTTAACATTAGGGTTGACATGTATTTTATGCTTCAATTCACATTGTCATCTTCAAAAATTCATTTCTCCTCAATCATGAGGATCCACGTGGCGTCCCACATACCACTGGAAGAGGCCTATCTTATACTATACATCCATGGGTGTTGTACCTACATGTGTAATCTCCTTCATCTCTATCTATTTCAATCAATTGTTGGGTCCAAAATCCAATGGGTAGGGTTGACATCAATGACTACAACCAATGACTAGGGTTGACATCAATGACAACAAGCAATCTTCCAACAATCTCCCCCTTTGTCATTGATGGAAACACTCATGCTCCCCCTGTCATCATGATACCAATTTATGTCCCCCATTGACATCAATGGAAAAGGGTGGGGTTTCTCCCCCTAAGTTTAATGGCATAAGGGGACCTTCTTCTTTGGGGTTTCTCCCCTTGAACATGTGGAACTCAATAATATTTCATCCTTATTTTTGGTATTTGTGACTTTTTATTCCTTGGAATCCTTTTTTGTGGCTTTTTTCTTCTCTCTCTTCTTCATGTCTAGGATGTATATGTTGTTCGGTCTTCTTGTTGCAATTGCAACCAATCTTCCTGAGTTCTTTTCTCTAATTTTACATTTTCGAGAGTCAAACGTAAGAGTGTATCCTTGATCACATATTTTGCTGACAATGAGGAGATTATGTTTCACATATTCAACCAATAGGAATTTTCATGCTTTTACATTTCCACTTCCAATCTTTACATTTCATTTTCCAAGTATTTTGGTAGATGGGTCATCTCCAAATGCGACATCTCCACCCTTTTTCTTCAAGCTGACAAATTTTCTTTGATATCCGGTCATATGAGATGAGAACCCACTGTCTATGAACCATTCATCTTCTTATTTGCATTATTTAGCGACCAATTGTATTCAGCAATTTTCATTGTGTGGAATTTCTTTCCTTTTCCATGTTGTAGTTGGTATAGGGACATTTGACATAGGATTATCTTCCTTCATCTCTCAACAATTTCATTCTTTATGACCAAGATTATTGCACTTCTAGCATACAATATTTTGATCCGTTAATGGGTCAAATGGATTATAATTTTTGTTGACAAGTCTGTGAACATTTCCATATCTACTATTTGCACCATTCATGTATATTGTGTAGTTATTCCTTTCATTGATTCTACAATTGATTTCCTTGTGTCCAAAATTTTCACCAGTATAACAATGTCCAAGAAAGAAATTTTGATACCCGGGAGTAAGTGATCTTCTTTGTGTTGTAGTCCATCTGGGTTCACGATCTATTCTTTTGTAGTTTCCTTCATACTGATTGCCTTCATACCTAATGCGAGAGGATATTCTTGATGTCTCATTCCTTCTGAATTCTAGTCTTCTATCTTGTTGTTCAACTTGCTCTCCAGTATTGGTTTCATCCTTTTCATCTTCCTTCTATTGTTTTGTTGTCTTCAAACTATCATTGTATCCTATTCTTGTCTTTTCATTTGGATATCTTTGACTACTAAGGATCTCATCTATTTTTTTAGTTTTTTTTTTGAACTTCTTCAACTTTTCTATTGTCTATAGCAGCTCCCCTTTTGTGTGATCCAATTTTTCTTTCAATTTCTCATAATCTTGTAATTGTTCCTTCAAGTTACCAATGGTCTTTTCAAACCTGTAATTCTCTTCTTCACAACTACTCAATTCACTTTTTAGTATTATGTTTGTGTTTCTAAGCTTATTATTTTCATTTTCAACATGCTTCAACTTTTCAAGATTCTCATCTTCTTGTTCACTCTTTACGTTGTCTTTGTATCACCAAAAGGAATCAAGGTTGGTTTCTTCATCTGAATATTCTTCATAAAAGATTCTTCTTCTTTATAACTCTTGTGATCCTCATCCTGGGTTTCTTGGATTATGAAGAGGACTTATCCTCCATCATTATCTTCTTCATCACTATCATCTGAGGAGATGTCATCATCCTTGGAGTAGAAGCTCTTTTTATTGTTGAGACTTCTCTTTTTATAGTAACATTTTTCAACAATACGTCCTATTCTAAAATAGTTAAATCATTTGAGAGGATACTTACCTTTGTATGTTCCAGTTCCCTTCTAGAACCTTCTTACAAAATTTGTTATTTCTTCATCAAGGTCGTTATCCTTGTCTTTTTTATTCTTTATGGATTTAAAGGATTCTTCATTGTTTAGTGGGTCACTTTCTGGACCTGTTCTCATTTCACATGTTATAAGAGACCCATGTAATTCATCCATTGTCATTTGGTCAAGTCCCTAGTTTCTTCAATGATAAAGACCTTAGCATCATACTTCAAGAGAAGTGACCTCAATACTTTTTGTACAACCAAGGATTCATTGAGATCTTCACCTAATCCTCTGATAGCATTAACAACTTCATCAACTCTAAGAAAATAGGTTGCAATATCTTCCTTTTCATCCATCTTCAAATTTTCGAATTTTTCTCTATGTCGTTGAAGTTTGACCTGCTTAACTTTTGGATCACCTTCATAGATACTCTTGATTTTGTCCCATACCTCTTTAGCAATGCTGCATCCCATCACTTTTTGGCAAGGGCTGGTGCCAATCCTCCTAGAATAATGTCTATATTTTGAATTACAACTCATAGGCTTCTTCTCATTTGGATCGGTTGGAGAATTATTTGGTATTACATAGCCATTTACAACTGAGTACAAAATGTCTACTCCAAAAGTTGTTAGGTAATTTTTCATTCTTTCTGTAACGTACCTCTAAATTTACACAAAAAAAAAAAAAAAATTCTTATTGTTCTTTTATTTGGGTACTTTGAGTCCATACCGTGTCTTTAAACTTCCAGTCATTCCTCAACCATAATGTACGACAGTCTTTTTTCCTTTTACTTCTCTAACTGATTTAACATACGGTTAACTCTTCCTATGTCTATATTGAGTTATATGTATACGATCCTAGGTATATAGCTAGGAATACCTTGTTTTCATTGTAACTAGGTATTAACCACCGTTTTCGTTTCCAAAACCCACTTTATGTTATAAGGTATAACTACTTAGAACCACTATTCTATAAAAGAAATGGTCATAGATGTGGGGCCTTATGAAAATTGCCCTTGTATAAATATTGTTACAAGGTCTACAGGAAGAAGTTAACACTATTCAGAACACTTTTAAACAAACCCCTTTTGGGTATAAATTCGAACACTAAACTATACCAATGCATAAGCGTGCAGAGGCTAAACTTTGGGTAGGTTATGGTTAAAGTAAAGGTAATTGGGTTTAACGTATAACCGGTGTAACAATGTGATAAAAGAATTAACCCTACATAGGCCATCTGAGTTCCTTGCCATTAATTTTCTGAGCAAACAATATAGGTCAGAACTCTCTCATCTTAAATGCCTGTCTGCAACATTTATGGCGTGCTGAGATAAGTCTAATCATTACAGAGTTCGACCAGCGTGCCCAATGAAATGCCAGCACTTACCATTTGTTCACGTGGCCAGGTATGATTCCTACACATTCTCCATTACTCCATACGAAAGGGTATCCCAAAGCTTTCACTTCATTCCGGTCTTGGCTTGGTGAAGGAAAAATGGAATGTTCCAGACTAAACCCTGTTTTAGTTTTTCCGTCTTAGCATTGTGGTCATGCTTCTGTGAAATCGGACCTTGTTCCAGGTGGAAGAGTTCTTGGAAGAAAACTCCCCGACGGACAACCTGTGTGAGGTAATTCGGCTTGGCTATTCCTGTCCTTTTGCATTGGGGCCTTTTCTGTCTCAGCGAGTAGTTTTCTGTAAACTCCCCTTCATGGTCAGATTCCTTGGTAGTGTTCTTGTTTTATATCGATGTTACTATAGAAAAAAAGGGAATCGATGGAGCTCTAGCAGGGTTTAGGTATTTCACAGTTTACCCTCTCTATGTACTGGCTTTCCTGTCGAGACCGAGCCATCTTCCTTTTGTGGAAGGTCTTATCCCGATGTCTATTGTAATCGTGCATCCGAAATATTATATTTTATTTATTTCCTTAACTGAACTTTCGTATTGGGTTTGGCTTCCTCCGTCGGTTAATTCCTAGTTGACAGAGTTTATAACCAGCCTTTCCTGTGTATAAAAGACCTCTCGATATAGTGTTGATATTGAGAAGAAGTTATGTCTTTGAACCTTAAATTCACTGGTATTGTTACACCGATTGTAGGTGTCGTCTTAATGTCTAGAGGCGCTTTAATCCTTTCTGTTTATATTTAGACTGTTACAATGGATTGATATCAACTAATTCTTTATGCTCATTATATGCATGTTATCCATGTTTATGATTTCTTTCGGTTATATACTAGTACTTGTCACTAATGATGGACCCCTTTGATATGCGAGGGTACCCATCAAGGAGGCACAAACACCTTTTCCCCTTTCGATCTGGGAGGCACATGGCTCGGCGCAATGGCGAAGGGTATAAAATCCTCTGTTACAGTTAAGTTCATCATTAACTCCTTTCTCATTACGTTATGTTCTTAAATATGATTGTGTTATTGTTGTCGGATATTTTTTTAATGTTTCACCTTATTTCATGCAGGATGTGATTACGTCGTGGTAGGGGAACGCCCTCTTCACTCTTTCAAGAGATACTCAGGTTCCAACTACCAAGCCCCTCCGTTTAAGTTATTACGGGTTACATGCACCGATGATCAAGGGTATGTCTCGTTCTTAATACCTTGAAGAGATTTCATTTTCCAGTTCTGTATTAGTTGTTTTTAAGGGTACGCCCTAATTTGTATTAATGACTGGTACTTAGAAAGTATCCCAAGATTACGCCTGGTTGGATTCGTGATAAGTGGACAGTCGTTTCCTTAAATAATCATGAACCTTATGTATTGAGTTTACTTGTTGTGGATATCATTTAAGTAACCGGATTTGGAACTGAGATTTCTGTGTTTAACATCCTCCTCTATATTTCTGAAAGATTGGTTTGTCAAAAACAGAGTTGAATTCTTTTCTTGAATTGTTCTAACTAATTTCCCAGAATTATTATTATTATTAATTATACCTTCATCTCGATATGATTTAATTATGCACGATATTAAACCTACGGCTAGCACAGTAATGCTATGTTTAAGGGGTGTTCGTGCACACTGGTACTATGTGATTGTATTCACCTTCGTCTTGATATGGTTTAACTATGCACAGTATTAAACCAATGTCTAGCACCGTAATGTTGTGTTTAAGGGGTTCGTTTGCACTGGTACTCTTTGATTGTATTCAAGCCTTCCAAGTTTTTGTTTAAGTTCGGACACTTATTCTGATATAAAAAAAAAGGTAATGGTAGGAGTTTAGCCTGAGCGTCGTTTTCCTCATTCGTAACTGTTTTCCCTCATGTGTCTTACTTTATTCGTTCATATCATATATCCCGTCTTGTTATGAATTACCTATTTCACATTAACTACGCTATGCAATTAATATTTTAACTTTTATTCCTATTTCAACCATTAATCAAGAATTTGATCAATCTCCTCACTAGAATTAAGACAATTTTGTTCCTACGAATATGTTTATATAAATAAATTACCCGACTCTGTTATGGTCGATTTACTACAGCACCACTGTATCGTTTATAAGGATTACCCATTATAAAATGTATCTCTGTTCATACTATACGTATACAGGTCTAAATGAATATCGCATATAATTCTCAGTGTTGCAGGGTATATTTGTTTAGAGTTTTGAACTTGTATACTTACTAGTGGAGTTTCGCTTTATACTATAGTCATGTACAAAAAATATAGTTTCGCCATAGGAATTTGTACACTTGGCTATAATTTCACTATGCAAGAAAATTTAGTTTTATTTTGTTCAACAGATGTAATTGAGAAGATAGTTGTAAGATGTAGTTATTGAACGACCTTTGTATAGGTTTATGAATGCATGCTAACTTTAAGAATTTCATTACATATGCTACCAGTTCACCCCACAGAGACAGAGATATTGAAATCCAGGTACGGTAATAACATAAAACAATTATATGATCATTAAAACAGATGCTAGGAACCACTTCAACATAGATTTAACATGTACAATACCACAGAAATAAAATCATTCAGACAGATATGGGTTAGATTAGCATATCTGAATTAAACTCGTGGGAAAACAAAGGGAACAACCACGTTCCTCCCAACCATAGAACCAAGCAACCAAGATCACTTGTACGGTTCACCCCCTAGCCTGACCATGAGTCCATGAGGGCAAACTTGGAAATCCCTCCTCCGCAATGTCCTTCGAACCGGTAGTCACCACCTTGCCTTACACCCATTCAGTGTTCATAATAACAAGGGAAAAAAATCAATAGTTTTCCTTTTCCAGCATACTTGGCAGCGTCCTGCCTCCTCACATATGCTTATTTATCCATTTGCCTAGGTCTTCTTTCGCTGTTTTGGGAATTTTCGCAGCTATCTAAATCCCTGATTTTCAGGGGCTACCAATGACCATTTCACTGATTTGTCACTTGTAAAAATCAGCCTAGAGGTAGTTCCAACATGTTCCCCTCTCATGGAGTCACGGTCAGCTAAATTTAACGTGGTTGTCCCCTTTTCCCCCCGCAATCAATATAAAAATATTATGTTTTTAATACAAGTGACATAGTCCAATATCTAGTTGGGACAAATCAGATCTCTGCCCAACAGTCAAAATCATTTATTACAATTATAAAATTCGAAATTCGGAATTGCCATAAATGGAAAAAAATTTCCAATTTCGAATTTATTAAAAACATAAATAAATTTCCAGCAATTTAAATTCTAAAAATATTTTTAATTTCTTTATTTTTGGGGATGTCACATCCTTTCCCCCTTAAATAAAACACTGTCCTCAGTGTTCGTTCCTTTCCTGGAATAGGATTGGATGATATTTCCACAAATCTCCTTCCAACTCCCAAGTGGCCTCCTTGGGACTAAAGTGCTTCCATTGCACCTTTACCTGAGTGATGACGATGTTTCAAAGTGCAATTTCTCTCCGGTCTAGAATGCGCAGGGGTTCCACCTGGAGCTCACCTTCGGGTTCCACCTACACCAAGTTCTAATCAATCATATGAGTAGGGTCATGAATATACTTTTTCAAGAATGAAACATGAAATACATTATGAATTCTTAGATTAACTGGAAGCGCAAGTTTGTATGCTACGGGTCCAATTCGAGTTAGTATCTCGAAGGGCCCACAAAACCTGGGTGCCAACTTGGCACAGTTCCCTAACTTCAACGAGCTTTTTCGGGCTTTGACTTTCAAATAAACATGGTCTCCTGTTTGAAATTCCAGGTGCCTTATTTTCTTATCTGCATAACTCTTCTGTCTGTCCTGTGCTTCTTTCAAGTTTTGTTGTACCTTTCTTACCATGTTCTCCATTTCTTGGAGCATTTCTGGTTCGACCATGAGTCTGTCAGGCGGGTTATCCCATCTAATTGGAGTCGTACACTTTCTGCCATACAGTATTTTGAAAGGGCTTAACTTAGCTGAAGTTTGGTACCCATTGTTATATGCAAATTCTACCAAATGCAGATAGTCTTCCCACTTGTTCGATTTTGTCCTTACATACATGCAGATCATATCCTCTACGATATGGTTTGTCCTTTCGGTCTATCCATCTGTTTGTGAATGATAACTTGTACTGAAATTCAAGTTCGTATTGAGCCCTGCAAACAATTCCTTCCAAAAGGCGGATGTGAATTTTACGTCTCTATTTAAAATCACCATTTTAGGAATACCATGTAGTCGAAAGATTTCTTTCATGAATATTTTAGCAATTTTTATAGCTTTAAAAGTAGACTTTACAGGAATAAAGTGTGCATACTTACTGAATTTATCGATTACAACCATGATAGAGTCATTCTGTTTTTGAGTTTTAGGCAAACTTGTTATAAAGTCGAGTGATATAGTCTCCCATTTCCATTCTGGTACTAGCAATGGTTGTAATAGGTCAGTCGGATGCTGGTGCTCAGCCTTAACCTGCTGACAATCTTGGCACCTAGCCAAGTATTCTGTTGTTTCGCCCTTCATACTAGGCCAATAAAATAGTTTCCTAAGTGTTGTTATCGTTTTCTGGTAACCTGGGTGGCCAGAATATGGTTTCTTATGCACTTCGCCCAAGATTTGTTAATTTTAACCCTGTTGAATCTGGTATGTAAAGTCTGTTTTTAAATCATAGCAGTCCCTTCACGTCGATACTTAGATCTAGTTTATCTGAGTTCACGGTATTGTTCGGTAATTCTACCATTATTTTAGTATAGTTTTCTTCATCAATACCCTCCATCTTTATTCTTTCTTCCAAATCACTTTCTTCCCTGCTAGAATTCATCTCAAATAACCCATGGATTCTTCTACTTAAAGCGTCTGCTACTTTATTTTCCTTGCCCTTGATATGTCTAGCCTCGAATTCAGATTCGCTCAAGAAAGATAACCACCTTCCTACCTTGCGTTACGATCTGGCTGGTTAAACAAATATTTCACCCCACTATTTTCCATTAATAATAGGAATCTTCTGCCCATTATGTAGTGTCGCCACATCTTTAAGGCGTGTATTATTGCTGCCAATTCTAAGTCACGAGTGACATAATTTCTCTCATGTTCTTTTAATTTCCGGGACTCATAACAAATAACGTGTCCTTCCTGAGTTAGGACACCACCTACTCCTTCTTTACTTGCATCAATACATATGGTGAAGTCTTCATCTGGGTCTGCTACATTCAATATGGGTGTCGTTGTCAATAATTCCTTGAGTTTGTTGAAGTTATCTTGACATTTCTTTGACTAGATAAACTTGGTTCCTTTTTTTTGTAACGATGTGATAGGGTAGGCTATCTTGGAAAACCCTTCTATAAACCGGTGGTAATATCCGCTGATTCCCATGAATGACCATATATCCGCTACATCTTTAGGTACCGGCCATTCCATAATGGCTTTCATCTTTTCTGGGTCTACAAAAATGTCCTCTACTGAAATTACGTGTCCAAGATATTGTATTTTTTTCTGATAGAAGTCACACTTGTCGAAATTAGCGTACATTTTGTGCTTCCTTAGCGTTTGCAAAATTATTCTTAAGTGTTATTCATGTTCCTCCTCTGTCTTTGAATAGACCAGGATATCGTCAATGAATACTACCATGAACTTGTCCAAGTACTCACTGAAATACTGTTCATTAGGCAAATAAACGTGGTTGGGCCATTAGTGAGTTCGAAAGGTATGACTACAAACTAGTAGTGTCCATATCTTATCCAAAATGTTGTTTTGTTTATGTCCTCGTCTTTTATCTGAACTTGATGATAACCAGACTATAAATCCAATTTTGAAAATATCTTGCCCCCCCCCCCNTCATTTATCCTTGCTAAGGGATATTTATTCTTAATATTCATTTTGTTCAATTGTCTATAATCGATACATAATCTTAGAGTACCATCCTTCTTTTTCACAAAGAGGATTGGTGCTCCCCAAGGTGAGATACTCGGTCTAATATACTCTTTGTCCAACAATTCTTGTAATTGTATTTTTAAGTCTATCAATTCTGGTAGACTCATCTGGTAAGGCACCTTTGAGATAGGAGAAGAACCGGGTAACAGGTCTATGGAGAAGTCTATTTCCCTTCTAGGGGGTGATTCTGGTATCTCATCCACAAACATGTCTCTGAAATCACGTAGGATAGCAAAGTCTTCCAACTTTGTCTTATCCTCCTTTTCTGCTAGATTCGTCACTTGGATGGCATATACTTGACATCCCTTTCTCATACATTTATTTACTTGCATCGCTGAAATTTGTCTGACTGATACCAGTTTCGGTATACCTTGGTCTATCCTGGTAGTGTCAGAATCATCCGTATAGCTATGCATATTTGTATAACAATTTAATATTGCTTGGTGTCGTTCCAACCAATCCATCCCAATAATCATATTGTAAGATCCTAGTGGTAGGATGTTCAGATCGGTCCTTATAGTTTGACCATCTAAGTTGAACTCTAAATCTGAAATGTAGTCATATACATTCGTTTTAGTACTTGTCGCTAGTTGCACAAGCCATGATTTTGCGTGCTTGAGTCTCTCGAGTTTATTTGACTCTACTACCTTTAGAGTAATATAGCTTAATGTTGCTCCGGGGTCGATTAAAATAGAAATTCATTTGTCATGGATTTTACCTTCGATTTCTACCACCGAGGACTAGTGGTCAGCTTGTCGGTCTTCGATGGCTGCATTTATCCGATGTAGGATTCTGCCCACGTCTCCTGCTGTCGAGGCTTCTTGTAGGTTATGAACTGTCGTTCTGTTTTTTGAACTCAAACATGGGCAGTTCCTCCTGAGATGAGGCTCTCCACATTCCCAACACTTCAATGGCTCGTGGGAGTTGTCCCCAAACCTCTTTGTTCCCAGGTTTACTGATTTTTGGCTGCATTGCGTGTTTGGGGGATTGGAGTGAAAATCCCTTCTCAAAAAACTCTTTGTTGTATTTCGATAAGGAGTTGGCTGGTACCCCTTATTCCGTTGGTTCATTCGATCTTGTTTCTTATCCTTCCAGTCTTTGGGAAATTTTTCCCACTGTTTATATCGATCGTAGCACATTCACACTTTTCTAAATACTTCGCTCAAGGTTTTTGGGTTGTCAAACTCAATTCTGTCCTTGTAGGATTGTGGTAGACAGCTCAGAAATCGCTGAATTTTTACTTTATCCTCACAGATGTATGGTACAAACCTTTGCAGTTCCAAATATTTGTTTATAAGGTCCTCCATTGCCATCTGTCCAAGTCGTAACTCGTAGAACTCCTTTGTCTTCCTTTCATAGTAACTTTCTGAAAGGTATTGTTTCTTGAAATACTTTTTAAATTCAGACCATTCCAACTGTTTCTCCTTTAGGACCTTGGCCAATTTCAGGTCCTTCCACCAAATGCTAGCCTTCCCTTTCAGGTTGTAGATGGCCATTCTGACCTTCATGTCGCTGGAATAGTTGTAGATATGGAAGTATTTTTTTATGTCCAACAGCCATGCCTCAGCTTCCTCTCCCATCTTGGATTCTCCATCAAAGGTAGCTGGTCTAATCTTTTTAAATTCTCCCTCGAGGTGGTCTACTTGTTTTCTTTTTCTGTCAGATTTAGTCATTTCTTCAGCTGAAGGTGTTCCTTCTAACGAGCTATCTCTTTTTTTTGTTTCCGGTCCTGAGTTCTTGGAGGCCCTTTTGCTGAATTCCTCCTCGTGGTTATCGTCCTTTGGTATTTTCTTAGTCACTATACTGCGCAGCAAGACTTCGTTTATTTCTTGCTGTTCCTGTTGTGCTTTCTTCAATTTTCCATTGTCTGCTTTGAAAATCTGTAGTTCAACAATCAAGTTTCTCATTGTTTCTAACACTTCTGTGGGTGAGCTTCCATCACTATTCTGTCTTGGATCTCCAGAGGGTCCCTACTGCGGGTTTTCTCCCATCCTAATTTCTACATCGTCCTAAGATGCCATAATTAACACAAAACATAAATAGATTTATGTTTGTAACCATAAGATTCTTTTTTGTTAGCTTTACATAAATCGAAATATATAAATATATACTAAGCAGCTACTGTGTCCCTATTCAGGTCCAGTGTTGTCACCTTTTTTCTCTGATACCATATGTAATGTACCTCTAAATTTACACATACAAAAAAAAAAATCTTATTGTTATTTTATTTGGGTACTTTGAGTTGATACTGTGTCTTTCAAGTTCCAGTCATTCCTCAACCATAATGTATGACAATCTTTTTTCCTTTTACTTCTCTAACCGATTTAACATACTGCTACCTCTTCCTATGTCGATATTGAGTTATATATATACGATCCTAGGTATATACCTAGGAATACCTTGTTTTCATTGTAACTGGGTATTACCCACCATTTTCGTTTCCAAAACCCACTTTATGTTATAGGGTATAACTACTTAGAACCACTATTCTATAAAAACAATGGTCATAGATGCGGGGCCTTATGACAATCACCCTTGTATAAATATTGTTACAGGGTCTACAAGAAGAAGTTAACACTATTCAAAACACTTTTAAACAAACCCGTTTTGGGTATAAATTTGAACACTTAACTATACCAATGCATAAGCGCGCAGAGTATAAACTTTGGGTAGGTTATGGTTAAAGTAAAGGTAATTGGGTTCAACGTATAACCAATGTAACAAGGTGATAAAAGAATTAACCCTACATAGGCCATCCAGGTTCCTCGCCATTAATTTTCTGAGCAAACAATACAGGTCGGAACACTCTCATCTTAAATGCCTATCTACAACATTTATGGTGCACTGAGATAAGTCTAATCGTTACAGAGTTCGACCGGTGTGCTCAATGAAATGTCAACACTTACCATTTGTTCATGTGGCTAGCTATGATTGCCACCCATTCTCCATTACTCCATATGAAAGGGTATCCCAAAGATTTCACTTCATTCTGGTCTTGGCTTGGTAAAGGAAAAATAGAACGCTCCAGACTAAACCCTGTTTTAGTTTTTCCATCTTAGCATCATGGTCATGCTTCTGTGAAATCAGAACTTGTTCCAGGTTGAAGGGTTCTTGGAAGCAAACTCCCCGACAAACAACCTATGTGAGGTAAGTCGGCCTAGCTATTCCTTTCCTTTTGCATTCGGGCCTTTTCTGTCTCAGTGAGTAGTTTTTTATAAACTCCCCTTCACGGTCAGATTCCTTGGTAGCATTCTTGTTTTATATCGATCTTACTACAGAAGAAAAGGGAATCGATGGTGCTCTAGCAGGTTTTAGGTATTTCACAGTTTACCCTCTCTCTGTACTGGCTTTCCTGTCGAGATCGAGCCATCTTCCTTTTGTGGAAGGTCTTATCCCGATGTCTATTGTAATCGTTCATCTGAAATATTATATTTTATTTATTTCCTTAACTGAACTTTCATATTGGGTTTGTCTTCCTCCGACGGTTAATTCCTAGTTGACAGAGTTTATAACCAACCTTTCCTGTGTGTAAAAGACCTCTTGGTATAGTGTTGATCTTGAGAATAAGTTTTGTGTTTGAACCATAAATTCACTGGTATTGTTACACCGATTGTAGGTGTCATCTTAATGTCTAGAGGCGCTTTAATCCTTTCTATTTATATTTAGACTGTTACAGTGGATTGATATTTACTAATGCTTTACACTCATTATACGCATGTTATCCCTATTTATGATTTCTTTCGGTTATATACTGGTACTTGTCACTAATGATGGGACCCTTTGATATGAGAGGGTACCCATCAGGGAAGAACGAACGCCTTTTCCCCTTTTGGTCTGCGAGGCACATGGCTCGATGCAATGGCGAAGGGTATACAATCCTCTGTTACAGTTAAGTTCATCATTGACTCCTTTCTCATTACGTTTTGTTCTTAAATATGATTTTGTTATTGTTGTCAGATATTTTTCTAATGTTTCACCTTATTTCTTGCAGGATGTGATTACGTCGTGACAAGGGAACACCCTCTTCACTCCTTCAAGAGGTACTCAGGTTCCAACTACCAAGCCCCTCGGTTTAAGTTATTACAGGTTACATGCTCCGATGATCAAGGCTATGTCTCGTTCTTAATACCTTGAAGATATTTCGTTTTCCAGTTCTGTATTAGTTGTTTTTAAGGGTATACCCTAATTTGTATTAATGACTGGTACTTAGAAAGTACACCAAGCTTACACCTGGTTGGATTCGTGATAACTGGATATTCGTTTCCTTAAATAATCATGAACCTTATGTATTGATTTTATTTGTTGTGGATATCATTTAAGTAACCGGATTTGGAACTGACATTTTTTTGTTTAACATCCTCCTCTATATTTATGAAAGATTGGTTTGTCAAAAACAGAGTTGAATTCTTTTCTTTAATTGTTCTAATTAATTTCCCAGAATTCTTATTATTATTAATTATACCTTCATCCCAATATGATTTAATTATGCATGGTATTAAAGCTATGGCTAGCACAGTAATGTTGTCTTTAAGGGGTGTTCGTGCACACTGGTACTATGTGATTGTATTCACCTTCGTCCTGATATGATTTAACTATGCACGGTATTAAACCAACGGCTAGCACCGTAATGTTCTGTTTAAGGGATTCATTCGCACTGGTACTGTGCGATTGTATTCAAGCCTTCCAAGTTTTTGTTTAAGTTTGGACACTTATTCTGATATAAAAAAAAAGGTAATGGTAGGAGTTTAGCCTGAGCCTCGTTTTCCCCATTCGTAATTGTTTTCCCTCATGTGTCTTACTTTATTCGTTCATATCATATATCCTGTCTTGTTATGAATTACCTATTGCACTATAGCTACGCTATGCAATTAATATTTTAACTTATGTTCCTATTTCAGCCATTAATCAAGCATTTGGTCAATCTCCTTACTAGAATTAAGACAGTTTTGTTCCTACGAATATGTTTATATAAATAAATTACCAGACTCTATTATGGTCAGTTTACTATAGCGTCACTGTATCGTTTATAAGGATTACCCATTATAAAATGTATCTATGTTCATAATATACCTATACAGGTCTAAATGCATATCACATATAATTCTCAGTGTTGCAGGGTATATTTGTTTAGAGTTTTGAACTTGTATACTTACTAGTGGAGTTTCACTGTACACTATAGTCATCTACAGAAAATATAGTTTCGCAATAGGAATTTGTACACTTGGCTACAATTTCACTATGCAAGAAAATTCAGTTTTCTTTTGTTCAACAAATGTAATTGAGAGGATACTTGTAAGTTGTAGTTATCGAACGACCTTTGTATAGGTTTATGAATGCATGCTAACTTTAAGGATTTCATTACATCCGCAACCAATTCACCCCACAGAGACCGAGATATTGAAATTCGGGTACAGTAAATAACACACAACAATTATATGATCATTAAAACAGATGCTAGGAACCACTTCAACACAGATTTAACATGTCCAGTACCACATAAATAAAAGCATTCGGACAGATATGGGTTAGAGTAGCATATCTGAACTAAACTCACGGGAAAACAAAGGGAACAACCATGTTCCTCCCAACCATAGAACCGAGCAGCCAAGATCACTTGCACGGTTCACCCCCTAGCCTGACCATGAGTCCATGAGGGAAAACTTGGAAATCTCTCCTCCACAATGTCCTTCGAACCGGTAGTCACCACCTTGCCTTACACACATTCAGTTTTCATAACAGCAAGGGAAAAAAATCAATAGTTTTCCTTTTCCAGCATACTTGGCAGTGTCATGCCTCCTCACATATGCTTATTTATCCATTTTCCTAGGTCTTCTTTCCCTCCTTTGGGAATTTTCACAGCTATCTAAATCACTGATTTTCAGTGGCTTCCAATGGCCATTTCACTGATTTTCCACTTGTAAAAATCAGCCTAGAGGTAGTTCCAACATGTTCCCCTCTCATGGAGTCATGGTCAGCTAAATTTAACATGGTTGTTCCCTTTTCCCCCTGCAATCAATATAAAAATATTATGTTTTTCATACAAGTGTCATAGTCCAATATCTAGTTGGGACAAATCAAATCTCTGCCCAACAATCAAAATCATTTATTACAATTATAAAATTTGAAATTCGAAATTGGCATAAATGGCAAAAATTTTCCAATTTCGAATTTACTAAAAACAGAAATAAATTTCCAGCAATTTAAATTCTAAAAATATTTTTAATTTCTTTATTTTTGGGGATGTCACACTATCACTCCAGTATGCATAATTGCTTCCATCAAATCGTTGAATCTCATTTGGAATGTTCCCATGGTCATCCATCTCTGCTCAGGATTTTCCTTCCAGTGGTTAAATTGTTCTGAAGGCAACCAACTTTGATACCAATTGATTATACTGAGAGGGGGGTGAATCAATATCAAGTACAATTTAAAATATTTTTCAACTTATACTTCAACCAAAATATATAATCACTTATATCGAATGAGAAATGAACAATAGTAGAATAATTACATCAATAAAACATAATACACCATGCACAATATATGATAAATAAGCAATAGTTATTGTTCATGGGAAGTAATGAATTCCAAATGTAGCTACAACTTCCAAATATAAAGGGAGGGATAAAAATCCAAAAGGACGATACAATCCTCCAATATCAAGAGAGGGTTGACCTCTCCATCCTTTCCCCTTACTTCCACCCAAGAATATATGAGAGATAATAAAAGTTTACATTAAATTATGAGCATCAACCAACCATCGCATAGAAACTGATAATGCTTCCTGATACTTCTTCAACTTCTACAATTCTTCACTTCTTATAATACTCTGATCTTTTAGATAATACAACTCAATGTATTCTCTGAAACTCCTCAAATTTTCACTCCTTGAATCCTCCCAGAAAAGGAGTTATAGAGAAAATGGGAGACCTTATTCAATTCTGGTTTATTCAGGAGATAGAACTTGTTCAACATGCCCCACTCTCAATATTTAACATAAGGTTCTGAAATTTGTACAAAAGGAAGCTACATCATGTACTATTTCCAATGCAATTGGTCTCACTTCATTTGGATTCTCTATGAATACGTTATGACTATTTTACCCGGAACACTTGTTTATGACTATCTTCAGGACTAGTAAAAAACCTATCTTCCACAAAGTGTATCTCGAAAAGTATAGAGAATAAAGAGATGGAATTTTTATCATATGTACCTAGATATGTCTTCTCAATAGCATAGAAATTTCACCATCTGAATCGTTCTAGAAAAAAAATTATAGCGAAAATGGTAAGATGACCTATAAATAACATACCTTAAAGCACATCACCAAAAGACTTCATCCTCCCTTGAAATTCAACCTTCTTTACTTCAGATTTCCTCTGAAATTTGAATTATATCTCCTTGTTCATTAAAAAACTTGTGTGTATTGAAAAATGAATGTATAATGAGATGTGTTTATATCCTTTATGTCACTTCATTTTAACATTAGGGCCGACATGTAGTTTCTCCTTCAATTCACATTGTCATCTTCAAAAATTCATTTCTCCTCAATCGTGAGGATCCAGGTGACATGCCACATATCACTGGAAGTGTCATGACTTATACTATCCATCCATGGGTGTTGTACCTGAATGTGTAATTTCCTTCATGTCTATCTACTTCGATCAACTGTTGGGTCCAAAAGCCAATGACTAGGATTGACATCAATGACTACAACCAATGACTAGGGTTGACATCAATGACAACAAACATTCTTCCAACATATATGACATGGATCCACGATATGAATTTTCATGGCCATGGTCTTACATATCATTTCATAGGTCCACCAATGTATTGTGTTGGTGGTCATGATTTTTTATACATCTAAACATGGATATTCCTACCTCGGGGATGATATATATATATATATATATATATATATATATATATATATATATATATAGTTGATGTTTGTTTGCATGTAATTTTGTGTTCCTTCATCTATGATTTCCTACCTTAAGCCATTCATTTCCATGTAATTTGACCATTAGTTCCTCTTTTCACCTCAGACATTAAGGGGCATCTGCTAGACTTGTATTTTCCACTCTAGACCATGAAAATAATCCAATGATATATAAAAGATGAAATTATAATTTGTACCAGGGATTTTTCTTGTAAAATAAATTAAAAGAAAGTGGTAGCACTTTTATATAGAAAAAGAGCAACCAACCACAACTTCTTCAATGATAACTCATGGTGTGTCATCAATTTCCCTTTAAATCTTCTAGAACTTGAAAGATACAAGGATATCAACAAGATATGGGTTTTCTATGATGCATTATCAAGTATGCAATTTGTGCATGACATATTTTTTCCTAGCTCACATGCATAAACCTTTCTCCAAGCTCCTCTAAATTCCTATAATAAGAGGCTAGATTAGGGAATGGGAATGAATGAACAATCTAAACATTCGGGCACAATACTGAAAGTGAGTAAGATTCTTTGGTCATTATCTTGTGGTTGTTGGGTGTTGGGCATTAACA
>ML776762.1:1357326-1382604 GCA_009831015.1 Picea engelmannii | reverse complement strand
AGTTTTTTGCCTGTATAAATTAAATCTAAACGGGATAACATAATGATCTATCCCAATTGAGATAATATATATCTCAATTTATACTATATTTCTATATACTAAATATACTGTATTGTATACTAAATATATTGTATTGTAATGTAAGATGTATATTGATTCTAAATTCATCCAAAATCTGAGAAACAAAAGGTTTTATATGTAAGTAACAAGAACCAGTGGAAATATTACTAACACCTAACTCATGCAATGCAACACCTCCATTAGTTAGAAAAACTACAAAATTCTCCGCCATAAATTCTTAAAACACTGTATAAATGGGCGTTTCGGCCATATTCCTTTGGGCCAAAGCTTAAAGGATGATCTGTTGTAAATCCGTGAGGTGCCTGAAGCAGAAGGGAAATCACGTCTGGGATAAATATACTGTAATGGTTTTTTGAGAAAGCGTAGATTTACTTGCGTTTTGGTCTTGGACAATTCTTTACTGCAAATGATTCAACTTCGGTTTCTGATTGTAAGGTTTAGCCAACCTTGTTTTAATTTTTTAGGTTTAGCATACCTTGTTTTAAATTTTCGTTTTTATTAGTCACTCCGCAAGGATAAGAATTATTGTGTTCCATTTTTTATTGACATTTTATAAATTTAAGTTTGGGTTGATATTGTACTTAACCAAAGTTGGAGATTATTACAATATTTATAAATTTAAATAAATTGAGAAATGTATTTTTTTAACATATTATTAATTAAAAAAAAATGAAGAATTGTTGTTGTACCTAAAGTTGTTATCATAATATTTCAAGGATAAAAAAATAATTAATATATGACAAAATTAATAAATGAAGTATGTAACTTAATAAAAAATCATTAATGAAATATTCATTTCTATGTTTTTAGTGGTTGAAGTTTTTAAGTAATTTCGTAAATGCATGATGTAATCAATCAATTTGGATTCATTCACAAGGTCTAAAAACCATGCAAACACATGAGAATGGAAAATAACTCTCTTTTATTGCTTCTCCATCTTAACTATTACAATGGAAGTTCAACCTCTTATTACTACTATCTCATATTTTCGAAAGCAATTAATTTTAGAAAAACGACTAATTTTAGAAAAAAACAACTAATTTTAGAAAAAACAACTAATTTTCCTATGACTCTAAAAGTGACCAATAAGTAAGAGCTAGCTAGAGCAACACTATTTGTCAACTCACTTTTTTGATTAGGTTAAAAAACTAAGAGATAATTTAAAATTTCTCGTAAAAACACTAAAACCCCAATTTGAAGTCTTATATGAAGGAATTTGGCCTCTGAAAAATGTCAAAATGATGTGTGATATTAAGGATGAGTTTGGAATCACAATGAACTCTTCGAGACATAACTCCTTATAAAATTTCATCCCAAATGGATAACTGAGTCAAAAGTTATGACCCTCTGAAATTCATCCATCATTCTTCTCTAGTTGAAAAGAACGCATCTCCTACAAGTTATTGTCTTCAAACTGCTTCCACTTGATGGGATATAGGTTCAGAAAGTCCCCCTATGTATTCCATGTACTCTCTATTGGTGCTATGTCTTCCCACTGGACCAAATATCGATTGTATTGGCCTTGTCGAGTATGAAGGGTCTTCTTATCTAAAATATCCACAATTTTTCTTTTTTCTTGCTTAGAATGGCATGTTTCCAATCCACCTCCACCCCATTGTCATTAACTATATCGTCCCCATGGAATATATACAAATACGAAACATTAAACATAAGGGAAATATTAAAATAAAATTGTAAATCGACCTTATAAGCATTGTTGTTAGTTTTCTTGAGAATCTTGCAATGATCAATTTTCTTATACTTCAATTTGTGGTAGGTTCCTCTAGAAAATTACTATTTCCATAAACAAACCATCAATAAATCATCTTCATTGTAACATCCCTCTCTTGTGAGCACATGTTATCGACTTATTCTTTGAGGACACTTGAGTGCAAATGATTCGATTATAGTACATGGTTATTTCTTTCTATTATGGAACTTTTTAGGATGATGTTGATGGTTGTGAATTATTTGATATATATGTATTGATAGATGTTATTGACGAGATTTTCCCTGAGTGTGTAGGGAACTTGACATATTGTGGATGTGGATGGCACCAATAGACCTCCCTGGACTACAGATTGAGTCAGAGAGTGGATTGTGTTTTGTTTGAGTATTTCATTTTACACCTATATGCCAGATGATTGATTTAATATGATTATGTATATGGATCAGTGACAGTGTCATGTTAATGAATTTAGGCTGACGAATTCTTTCTAATCTGACTCACATAAGGAGTAAAGGGGCCATGCACATAAACTAGATATTGAGGGAGAGGTGTGGCAGCGTCCCTATCACAACCTACTAACACTCACATCGTGGCTCAAATTGTAGGTTAAAGATAACCTAGTTCAAGAAGCCCACGATGTTGTGAGGGTAGACTGAGATAGTCGCTCACGAAGATTCTAAGGGGCGCACAATAAGGAAGAGTCATGATTCCTTAGAAGCCCCTAGTCTCTCACAAGGTCGCTTGAATGGATTGTTAACTCTAAAGGTTGGACAATTACCAAAACCAGATAGAGGCGAGTGGCACCCTTGTAGCACGAACACACATATTGAAGGGCACGTCGCATAAATAAAACACGAGTTAACGAATCTAGGTGGCATAGAAAACCTTGAAAATCTATAGACCTTGATGTATTTAAATAATTAAATAAAGAGCGAATTTATTATAAACCCCAATAAAAGTCTAAGCCTATTAAAAAAAAATAAGCCTAAGTCTAAGTTTTTGTAAGGAGGCTAAACTAAATTATTAACTAAATTAAAAGAGAATAAGATAAATCAATTTAGAAATTAAGAAAAATGAAATAAATCTAAAGAATTAATACAATACACATATGTGCAAGAAAATACTAGAATGGAATTTAAGATAAGAAAGGAATAAAGCATGAGAGAACATGTGTACTCATAGAAAGGTTTCTAGAGTCTAGAAACCACTAGTCTAACTAGAAGAAGATTTATATTTTAACTCTAACTCAGTCATAAATAAGAATCGGAATTAAAAAGACAACTAGGAGCCATTTAAGGAGCACATTTAGGAAAGGTGACGGAAATTGACTTTTAATTAAAATACAATATGTAATTACGTGTGCAACTTGGGGAGAGGGTGAGAAGTGTAAGGGGGGAATAATCATGTAATTTATTGAATTAAAAAGAAAATTGATTTTGTAGGTGGGGATGTGTTAGTAAGGAATTTCCTATAAAGCAAATGGTTTAGATGGGAAAGGGATCAATGGTTATTGGTACGGTTATGCTGCCGAATTATTAACTGGCTTTACTTGTGAGAGTTGGGATACCAAGTTTGAAATAGAGTGGTGGCTTTACCTTGCGAGGAAAGCTTGGAGCTAGATTATTTATAGTTTTCTATGTGTGACCAATTTGCCGCATAGGGGGCTAAGGGAGAAGAAGAGTACTCCTAGCATTGACTAGGAGGTACCGATGAAATCTGTGCGATTAGCAAGTAGGAGAACATAAAGAATGCCATTTCCCGAAAGACATATTCAAGGTCCATCTTCATTGGTTAGGTTGTAAAATTTAAATTGTATAATAGAGATTTAGAATTTGTTTTGTATTGTGTTGTATTTCTGATAGCGATTGAAAATATCCTTGACGAGTTTGAGTTCTAACAATGTTTTCATTTCATCGTTACCCATCATTATATTTCTAATTTTAGAATGATTGAGAGTTATGAGTTATTATCAATTTTGTGTATTATAAATATGTAGTAGGGTTGTTGTTTATTGGTATTATGCGTATGATTTTAATTACCGTCGATCGGTGTATTGGTAAACTGATGGCTTTGTGCATAAAGATTTGATCGAATCGTTCCTTTGTTATGTAACCACACCATTTTCACTATTTCAATGGTGCCTCCCTCTTACAAAACGGAAAACACAACAAACTTCTAGAGCTTTTATTTCGCTGCTAGGTTGGATCTCTTCCACTCCGAACCTAAGGGTTACATGAGAAATTTTTATCTAAATTTTGGAGTTTGTCCTCGTAGGTATCTCCTTAAATCCTGGATTGAGCAAATAGGGGTGACTAAAAATTATGAAGTTGCACATGAAGCTCTTATTAATTAAATTCCTTCTAAACTTTCTAGTAGAGGTCATTTTATGAAATAAAATATTCTTAAGTTAATGTTGGTGCTTGTTAGAGATAATTACATTTTTTGAGTTAAGGAAAAGGGTCTCATGACCCCTAATGACCTGAATTTGTCTTTTTGGTTCGAAGATTGGATTGTACATTCACATGATTGTTTAGAAGAGGATAACCTTCTCCTTAGTAGGGTCATGACTTACTCGATGTTCGTGCCTTAATCCTAACTCATACTTACATTATTATTATCGAGGCAAGAAGAGTAGTAATAATAAGTGAGATTATGATTCCTTGGGTGGGTTCAAGTAAAGGTTATATCCTTAGATAGATAAATAAAATGATGATTCATATAATATATATTATAAATGAATATGAGTGGTACATATATAACTATACCTATATCTATATATATATATATAGATATAATTAAATTTTACATAAAGGGTTGAGGATCTTGACTCGAAGAAGGGTACTTGCACATAATTAATCATGTCATGTTTGGATTTAAGATTGGTTATATATGCATCTTAATAAATTGTGATTCATTCTACACTCCTTAGAGATCATGAATAAATCCATATATTTGTGAATTATACGGAACCTAGTAAAAGAGCATTTTATTACTTCCCTAGACAAAATGTGTTCGGGGCTTGTTCCGTCTAGTGCCCTCTTGTGTAGATAATTGACTCTGAATTTTATCTCAAATCAAATGTAGTAATATATGGATGTTAAGGATAGATTGAGTCCTTATATATGAATTAAGTGAGATGGGGCTTCCCTAGTTTCCCTTTAATGAAACTGTATCGACTTCGGTCTTCCTTCGTTCTTTAAACCATGGACGTGCAAGTGGGCATATAAAGCCCTTATTATATTACTTTAATATGTCATGGTCTTATTAGGTCTTAAATTGGATATGCAAGATAATATATGAATTATCTCTTTTATTTAGGGGTAATTTTTTTTTATAGTTACTATGCAATATAAGTGTATGCAATATAAGTGTAAGGTAGCATTGGATTCCTTTCATGTTGGTTTTTTTTTATGATTGATCTTCTTTGTTCTTTAAGGAGGATATGTAAGCAAGCGAATTCTCATTAATTTATATTTATAAATGATTTTTATTAGTTTTTTAAAATAGATACATAATCGAAAAGCGATGTTAATTTAATTTATTGATCTTCTTATGGGTTCTCATAATGAACATCAAATTTTAGCTTTCCTTGCATACTTCTAGAAGATATTCCTTAATATGAAGATGTATAGTTAAGCTACATGAAATTAAGATTGTATTTACGCTTTTGATTTATTATCTTTATGAACTATCCTCTCAATCATTTACACTAATTTTTTGCTTGAAGAGTGAAGGGTAGTAGAATGTTTTGTTGCACCAGGAATAATTGATGATTATGTGAGATTGATGATCTAGTTAAATGAGATCTATGATTGGATTAATGGGATATAGATACCTCCTTGTTCCTCAGAACAATCGTCAATACTGAAACCTTAAGTGGTCAAAATCAATTGGATGAATCCTAGACTTGAGGGTTGCTTATGTGTCTTGGAGGTCCTAACCATGCAAGATATGTTGGGAGGGTAGTTTCATTATGTTATCATATTGAGATATGGTTGATTGAATAATAATGATATTGTTTCAGTTGTTTTCGATAACACTGGATAAGTAGTTATTAATTTATGTTGTGACACACGTCACTGATACTAATAATTGTTTCAATTTTATTTTTTTACCTATTATACATCGCAAAATGTTGACGTAACAATGGGTACATTACATATGGTATCAGAGCGGGTTCAACCCTAGGAATTTGGATCGTTAAGCCTTCACTTGTGTTAAACTTATGATTTAGACATTATCGCTTATTAAAATTTGAAATTTGTCCGTGCAGGTAATCATGGTTAGAGGACGCCATGTGTTAGAAAATAGGATCGTAGAGCAATAAATAAAACAAATGCGGAAATAAAAACATAGAAGATACACAATACAATAGAGACATAGATATATGTGGTTCACCCAGTGTGGGCTACCTCCACCAGAGAAATTACCAGGTCCTTTCTTTATTATTATCCAACAAGTGAAGTGATACAACCTACAACACACGCATTGTAACTTCCTCTTCTTTCTCTCATAGTCTTCTCACTCAGAATACAATATTCACAATAATTCATAGCCACAATACATTTCCCTCTTAAAAGAGTGTTCCCTTCTAAGGATAAAAACCCTAACATAACTTCTATCGTCAAATCTACGACCTTATAATGAATGGTCCATATTTACAATGAAATTAAAATATACATTTAAAAATCATTTTTTCCTTCGGGGGCTTCACCCCTGAGCCCTCATCAGGGGCTTTCTTTCCCTCGAACCCACCAGCAGGGGGGAAATCACTCCTGGACCTCGCAGTGGGGGTAATCCCCCCTTACACTCCCCCGCATGGAGGAGTGTACATTATTTTTGGGTGTAAAGTATTCATGGGGTATAAACACGACTAAAAACAAAGATCTCTTAATCAGGAAGATAATCAGGCTCCACAACCAACTATCTCCCACTTGGAGACTGATCTCAACAACTCCGTTGTTGTTGTATATGCTGGACTATGATCCTCCTTGCACTTGACCAATTTCTCATCTTCATATTCATGATTGAAGAACAATTGAAGCTGAGTAGGAACTCAGTTTCTCCCTGGTTACTCCCTTTGTTAACATATCTGCAAAATTCTGGCTAGCGTGTATCTTTTCCAACTTCAAATTTCCATCTTCCAAGGATTATCGTATGAAATGGTACCTGAGTTGTATATGGTTAGTATTTGAATAGAAGGTTGAGTTCTTTGTAAGATGAATGACACTCTCACTATCAGAGTACAACCTGCTATTATCCTCCTTCTTTCCCAATTCCTCCATAAAACTCTGTAACTAAATCATTTGTGTACTAGCCTTTGTAGCAGTGACATACTATGCTTTTGTTGTTGAAGGTGCAAAAACATTTTTCATTTTTGAAATCCAACCTACTCATGTTCCACCTATAGTAAAAACATACACTCTGGTATCCCTCCTGCTATCTTTATCACCTTCCATATTTGAATCAACATATCCATGTATAACAGTGTCTGAACCTCCAAAACATAATGCATGAGTAGCAGTACCTCTCAAATACCTGAGAATCAAATTTACTACCTCCCAATTTTCTTTAGCTGGATTATTCATATACCTGCTCACAACTCCCACTGCATGTGCAATATCTGGTCTTGTGCAAACCATTGCATACATCAGGCTGCAAATTGTCGATGAATAAGGGACCCTGGACATGTATTCTATCTCCTCCTATGTCTTGGGACACATTTCCTTAGTTAATTTGAAATGGATGGACAAAGGTGTACTAACTGTTTTTTCATTTTGCATTCTAAACCTCTCCAACACCTTCTCTATGTACTCACCCTCAGACAATGTCAATTTACGATTTTTACTGCATCTTGTTATTCTCATACCAAGGATTTTCTTTGCTGCACCCAAATCCTTCATTTAAAATGAATTAGATAATTTCTTCTTGAGAACATTTATATCTTGCATATTAGACCCATCACCAAGAATGTCATCTACATACAATAGAAATATAATATAGCTTCCATTTTCTAGCCTTTTAAAATAAACACACTGATCAAAATGACATCTAATATAACCTTGTTCTCTCATAAACCTGTCAAACTTCAAATACCACTGCCTTGGAGCTTTCTTTAGGCCATACACACTCTTCTTCAACCTGCATATCAAATTATCCTTCCCTTTGACCTCATACCCTTGTGGTTGTTGTATATATATCTCTTCCTCCAAATCCCCATGGAGAAAAGTTGTTTTTACATTTAAGTACTCAACATGAAAATCTTCTACTGCCACAAGACTTAAAATAGTCCTAGTTGAAGTCATTTTAACAATAGGAGAAAATATTTCATCAAAATATATACCTTCCTTTTGTGAAAACCCCTTTACAACAATTCTAGCCTTGTACCACTTTTTTCCTCCATCTTCTTCATTCAACTTGTAAACTCATTTATTATGCAATGCTCTTTTTCCTATAGGAAACTGAACCAAATCCCAAGTCTAGTTACTTACCATGGAATCCATTTCCTCTTTCATACCTTTCTCCCACTTCTTTTTGGTGTCTACCTGCATTACTTCTTCATATCATTCTGGTTCACCAGAGTCAACAATAAATAATACAATGAAGGAGAGTATCATTCAAGGGGTCTATTTAACCTAATAGATATTCTAACAACACTTGCAGGAGTTTGAGGTACCTGTTGATCCTATTGTTGTACATTTTTTTTGTGTGATTCCTTTGGAATTGTTTTTTCAATGATCTCATCAAGAACTGTGTATTATGGTTTTTCTTTTTCTTATTTATTTCCCTCCAACTGATCTTTGTGCATGGTATTCTCATTGAATATTACATCTCTACGCCTGATGATTTTGTTATTTTCATAATCCCATAAGAGATAACCATAATCATTAACATCATATCCAATAAAGGTACATTTCTTGGATTTTTCCTCAAGCTTTGTTCTATTTTCTTTATCAATATGGACAAATGCTTCACAACCGAAAGTCTTCAAAAAATAATAGTTTACCGTTTTACCTATCCATTCCTCCTCTGGAATTCCACCATCCAAAGAGCTTGATCGTCCTCTATTTATTAAGTAAACAACATTATCTACAACATATAAACATAACTATAAGGGAAAACTAGCATCCAATCTCATACTCCTTGCATAGTCCATGATTGTCCTTCTCATCCTTTCTGAGACACCATTTTCTTGTGGTGTTCCTGGAACTGTCTTTTGTCTATGAATCCCATGGTATCAATAGTAATCATGAAACTCCTTGATACAATATTCACATCCATTTTCTAATCTGAGACACTTCAACATTTCTCTTGTCTCATTCTCAACCAAAGCTTTCCATTTCTTAAAAGTATCAAAAACATCATATTTTTTTCGAATGCAATAAACCCAAGTTTTTCTAGTTGCATCATCAATAAAAGTAACATAATAATGAGAGCCACCAAGAGATGATACTTGATTTGGTCCCCATACATCTATATTCACAAGATCTAACTTTTCATGCTTCTTTTCTTTTTCAACTCTAAGAAATCTGACTATCTTTTGTTTTTCATAAACACAATGCTCACAAAAATCCAAATCAATTTGTTTAAGATCTGTCAACAAATTTATTTTGTGAAGTATCTGCATCCCCTTCTCATTCATGTGTCCAAGACTATGATGCCACAGTGATGTATCCACTCCTATAGAAGTTAAAGAGATAGAAGAGTCATTATTACCAGTACATAAATACAATGTACCTACCTTCTCTCCTTTTTCTATCATCAATGATCCTTTGGTGACCTTCCACACTTTATCTGTAAATATGGATATACAACCTTCACTTTCCAATTGCACTATTGAAATTAGATTTTTCTTTATATCTGGAACATGTCTTACCTCATTCAACAACCATTGTTTTCCATTCCTTTGCTTTATTTTTACCTTTCCCATTCCAACAATTTTGCACAGTGCATCATCACCCAAATGAACCTCTCTAAAATAACCTTGAACATAATCTAGAAAATGTTTCCTATGGGGTGTGGCATGAAATGAAGCCCCTGAATCTAGTGTGTGTTGACATGATGTAGATGGCATAAGTAATTCTACACTTATGCCAAGGAGGATTGGTGATCTCACCAGGGGGAAATTTTGCGAGATGGTGAATCTAGCCAAGGAGAAATAAGCAAAGAAGATAGCACATGTGGAGTGAATTTTTCATACAATATGGGGTTTGGAGTGAAACAAATCGTATATATACGTAGGTCACGAGTGCGATAAATCATGAATATACACGGGTCACAAGTGTGACAAATCATGTATATAGGCAGGTCACAGGTGTTATGAATCACATATATATGCATGTCACATGCGAGGTGCATCACATATATACATAGCCAAGAAGAAGGTGGAATACATATATATGTAGGTTGCAAAAGGATGAATCACATATCTAATTTTTTGGGAAGGTACAAATTCATACAAGATGATATGTGATGTTAGTAGGCCCTACATGTGGTCTACAATAGAGTCCCAGGAAGAGGTGATTTCTAGGATCTTTGATAAGGTTTGGTTTTATAATTTGTATGGTTATTGGAGAACAAGGTTGTTCTCAATTTTGGTGAATTTGAAGGACAAGGTTGTCCTCGTATTTCGGTGATATTTTATTGGCTGGGAGGGACAGTTTTTCCCTAAGGATTTCAAAATTTAAAAAGTTTACAGAACTAAAATTTGTGTCTCATGTGTATCAATAATTTATATTTGATCTTTGTGTTTTCGTTTCATATGTTTACAATCAATAATTTTCAATGTAAAATTGTTTAGTGGTAACAAATAGGGTTTTAATGTTAGATCACTAGGAATAAATTTTCATATCTAAAAATTGGTCACATAGAGTTGCATGTGAAAAATGATAGGAATAGCCAAAACTAGGGCCTTTCAGTCATGGTTTTAGGATGGTTAACCAACAACCATGAAAATCCGGTCTTGGTGGGGTTCACCATCTCCCAAAAATCCATCCAAATTAATAATGAAAAAAACTAAATGAAAAAGCATTAGATGAGGGATAACCTGGTCATTACATTGGAATTTCATTTATGGAATCTCTCACAATAAGAACCATAATTTTTTAAGTCTAAAATATTTTTACCATAGGTCAATATTTGGAGAAGATAAATGGTAATATGATTCCTATTTGTCCACAAATAGATGATTTTTGGAAGGTCTGAAACGACAATTTTTATGCCTACATTGAAATGAATCCTCTCATTACTTCTTATTTAAACTTTGGTATTGTTTTTATGAGACTTATATTATGTTATTTAACATGGGGACTAGTGTTTCTTGATGATTTTTACAAGAATGATCAATGACATTGTTCGTACTTTATATAATAGTCATCACTGAACTATGAGGTGTGTGTTTCAAAATAGCATATAGAAATTTGTTTTTCCCTATAATCTAATCTTTCATTATTCACCATCACTCCTACCAACATAATTCCTTAGGTTCGACCCCACCAGTTCTTGACATTATCCCTTCTCTTATTTCACATCGTAACTTGTGTGGTAGTGGCTACATTTCATGGGCCACCCTATTTAACAATATGTGTGCCATTTGGAACCCATGATGTGATTATTTTAAGGCCTAGGAAGACACATTTATTCCCTCCACGACCAAAATGTTGAGACCTCATTCTTCTCTCTTAATTTTTTTTCTGACCATATCTTGAAAGGCTTCCCATCATTTTTTTGTTTATTTAGGATTCCATATACTTATAGATGCTTGTATCCTAGTGCATGTTGTTATGTTCTTGTTTGATTTATCCATCCTACCACCATTGCAACCACTCTTTATCGCTTTCTATTTTCATCGATCTACCTTTATTTTGCGACCTTTACCCTTGGAGAAACTGCTATGAGTGGATAATAGTTTCCAAACTATTTTTTTGTGTTTATTTTGTATATTTCTATTCAATGCACTTGAACATAATGACATGTCATTGAGCCACTCATTTTCTCTATTGCAACATACTTTATATTTTTTTCTAGCTTATAAAAACATAAAAAGACACACGAACAAATGAAAAATAAATAAGTGGGGTGGGGGGGCATAGAGAATCTCAATATTTATTAAACTTAGTGGAAGGTGACATTTGTTTTCATCCTTCAACATGGAACCTATTTGATTCATTTCCTTAGAGTTGGGATATATCTTTCCTTATAAACTATAGCCTGATTATGAGTTCTCTATTCCTCTAACTGATTACTCTTTTATTCACTATGGAGAGTGCTTCAATGCCTCATGCGTTGTTGCACTATATCATTGGTCATTTTGAATCAATTTTTCCTAAGTCATCATTTTGACGTTTTATATGTTTAAGGGAAGTTGAATCCAGATTCAACCATTCGACAACCGTGTTAACCTTTCATATCAACCATCCCTATGTCATCTTTACTTAGTGATTTTTCTCTTCACATAATCTCTTTATTTTTTCTCGTGTCAATTAATGGGAGATACATTAAGGCCCTCATTCAACGGATCTCTTCCTATTGACATTATCACAATATCTGGGAAGTGGATCTAGAAACCAAACAATACCTTGGGACTTATAGACAATAGTGGCAAGTTTCCTCATGAATGATGATTGTTCGACATCATATCCTTTATTCACATTTGCTAGATTCTCCTAGGTACCTTGGGTTCCATTTTTGTTATCGGTGGGTCCCCTCACATATGTCAATGGTATTCATAAATGACTAGAAATAAGAGTACCATTCTCAACATCATCTCATCTAGTCACATTATGTAGATTCACACAATCAATGGGGTTGGACTGAAGACCTTGGATTTATGGTAATTATCCATCTATGCGACCAAGCAACATACAGTTATATCAGCACTGGATAAGTACTTTGAAGACCACAATGGAACTATCATTTTTGTCATATGTCTTCTTTATGTATACTCTGACATAGATCTATTATATGGCAAGGATCCATCGTGTGCTTTTTCATGGACATGGTCTTACATATCATTTCATATATCCACCATTGTATTGTGTTGGTGGCCATGATTTTTCATACATCTGAGCATCGATATGCCTACCTCGGGGATTATATATATATATATATATATATATATATATTGACCTCACACATTAAGGGGAATTTGTTCGAATTGTATTTTCCACTCTATACCTTGAAAAGAAGCCAACAATATATTAAATATGAAATTATAACTTGTATTCAAGATTTTTCTTGTAAAATACAATAAAAGAGAATGGTCTCACTTTTCTATAGAAAAAAGAGCAACCAACCACAACTTCCTCAATCATAACTCACGATCAGTGATCAATTTCCCATTAAATTTTCTAGAACTTGAAAGTTACAAGGAGATTAACAAGATATAGGCTTTCCATGATGCAACATGGAACTTGTGCACGACCTATTATTTGCTAGTTCACATGCATAAACCTTTCTCCAATCTCCTCTAAATTCCTATAAGAAGAGGCTAGATCTAGGGGGTGGGAATGAATGAAGAATCTAAATGTCCTCACAATATTGAAATAGAGTAAGATTTTTTGGTGATTATCTTCTTGTTGTTGGGCATCAATAGAGTTGAGGTGATAAGCCTAGGTGAGAGAATATCTTGTCTTCTTGTCACGATAAAGTGAATAACTTCATTTATTACAATAAAGCGAGTGTGGCTAACGTAGATTTCAAGGACTCAGAGTAAGAATACAACAAGCATGACTCAAGGTCATAATTCCACTTATTGTAATCTACTTTGTTTAATATAGATATATGGTTTTTCCACCTCCAAACTCTTTTTTAATCATTGTTTTCATATCTTTAATCCGATTTTGGTGGATTCTAGTAGAACTTGAGATATCAAAATAGATATACTTTAACGCAATTCTAATTTATTATGCCATGGGATTCAAGAAAGGTACGTTGGCTCTCGGATGTTAAGGAGGTGGAGACGATTTCTAGGTGTTGGATCTCAATGGAAATCTTCTAAGAATACGATTGCACAACCCTTAGATTAAAAGTGAGTTACTATTTTTTATTTCATTTGCATATTTTTCTTCTATAAATTAGATCTAAAAGAAATAACATAGTCATCTATCCCTAGATGTATCTGTAATTATAATAATGTGTCCTAAGATTTTTCTATCTATAAATGAATTTCTCTATAACACCTATGTTATTATTAAGAAAACTTACACTTTCATTATTATATTCTTTTCTCTTACCCCATTATTATATTCTTTTCTCTTACCCCAAGATTTCTAGATTCAACCCTAAAACCGGATGGACCTCCAATTCCCTCTCTTCCCTTTTAGCATTGTGTATTTTCTTAAGTGCTCTTCCATCCCTACCCTCATATTGCTTATGATAACGCCAATCTATTCATTTCTTACCCAATAATTGCATTACATATTTTAATTTGGTTCGGACGACTTTATATATTAATGTTGAGGTTAAACATATTATGTGACTTCTGTAAATCATCATGGTAAGAAATTTAAAAGTACTGTGAATGAAGAGGGAATCTACAGAGATGAAAGAAAAATAAACTCTAATACAATTAAAAAATAGAAGAGATTACCAGATGAGGAGCACATTGAAGAAATATACTAATCTTAATACAATCCAACTCATTGTAATAGTTTCAAATAAAATAAAATTTATGGTCGTTATGTTAAAAATACTATAATTCGAAGAGAAATCTGATCCATAACAAACTTATAGGTAAGAAAAACACGTGTTCCTCACAACAATAAGCGCATCAGTTAGCGTTGGTGAATGGATGAATTTGGTTATGCATCAATAACTTCCTCACGTTTTATTTATTATTTACTCTGAAAAACTAAAAAGCACCTATTATCGGTTTGTTTACATAAAAGACCTGCCAAACTCCACCCGTTTGAAGAAACGTATGGAAACCTGATTCTTCAATTTGACTGATCATCGTGGCCCTCCTTTCCCAAGTAGTCGATCTTGTTTTAGCCTGCACAATATATATACTTGCATGTTTTTCTCTTTATTGTGCCGCCTACTTAGCTTCAGAAGGACCTGTTACGCACAAATCGAAATCGACTGGAACTGAGAAGAGAAAAAATAAAAAATCATGGAGGGCATTCTTCCCTACGTGTATAAAGCTGTCAGTCGTCGGTACTATCAGCATGGGCCGAATCCTTCTCATCACCATATTAATTCAACAGAAGGCTCGGAATCGTTCAAGATTGAAGGCGGCCATTACACCAAATTACGAGCTCTCAAAGATCTAGAATCTGAGAATATCGAGTCAGATCTTTCCAGCTCTAACGCATATACGTCTCCCAATGCATCTGTCCTCAGGCGGAGAGAGTCGTGGACATCAACCGAAAAATATCAGCATGCCATGAGCCCGAATGTTAAGCCGTCCCACAAGCGAGCCATCTCCTGGTCTTTTGGCCATGCAGATCGGGCAGAAGCCAAGAAAAACCTGGAGGAGAATCGTCAACGAGAACGGATATTTAAGGCCGCTTCATAATTAAAATCTCTTTGCTATTACATGGTTTGCTTGCTGAAGAATCAGGCCGCTACAAACATTCAGTTATTGTGATTCATATCTGGTTAATGTTCTGTGTGAAATACAGCTATTCTTTTTATAGCCATTAGCCATCCCAAGTAAGCGTTGGGAGGATGTTTCCATGGATTTCATAATAGGGTTACCAAAGTCTAAAGAAAAGAGTGTCATCATGGTGATTGTCGATAGAATCACCAAATATTCACACTTTTGTGCACTCTCTCATCCCTTCAAAGCCAGTATAGTTGCCACCGCATTCATGGAGACAGTTGAAAATCTACATGGCAGCCCAAAGATTATTGTAAGTGACAAATATCCCATCTTCTCTGGAAATTTTGGACATAATTATTTTCTTGTTTGGGTACTCAATTGGCTCATAGCTCATTTTATCATCCTCAATCTGATGGACAAACTGAGATAGTGAACAAATGTTTGGAAGGCTACCTTTGTTGCTTTGTCTCTGATAAACAAACACAATGGTTCAGATGGTTACCCTTGGAAGAATGGTGGTATAACACTTTCTTTCATACTGCAACAAAAATGACACCATTTATGGCACTCTACGGATACCACCCTCCTTCCATCACTTCTTCTCTAAAAGAAAAATCTAAGGTTCAAGAAGTGGAAGATCACATCGAGCATCAACAACAAGTTCTCCAAATCTTAAAGGAGAACCTGACCATGGCACATAATCGCATGAAACAAAAAGCAGATCAACATTGTAGTGAAATAAGTTTTGAAGTAGGGGATTGGATGTTTTTAAGACTACAACCATAAAAACAGATGTCACTTAAGCAAGCCAAGAAGGTTAATAAATTATCACCAAAGTACTATGGACCTTATAAGGTGTTGCAAAAGATTGGCACTATGGCATACAAATTGGAGTTTCCTACATCTTCACAAGTACACCCAGTTTTCCATGTTTCGTGCTTAAAGAAGGTTATAGGTGACAAGATCCTAGTTCAAAATATATTGCCAGAACTTGACGAGGAAGGAAAAATCATATTGGATCCTGAAGCCATCACTGACACAAGAATTCACCAGCTGAGGAATAGATCCATTTTAGATTATGTCGTTAAATGGAGGAAAGTATCGGCTGGAGATTCCACTTGGGAAGATGAGTCTTTTATACAGAAGCATCCATAGTTACTCAAGCATTGTGGAAAACACTTGTCTCAAGGGGAGGGGCATGTTAAGCCCTAAATAGTGGCTCATTACCCCTTAATTGGGGCATATTACATTAGTAATGTTATTTTATTTATGTCGCTTTGTTCCATTAGTTATAATTGTACCTCCTAGTCTCCTATATATACCAAGGAGACATTTTTATTTGGAATCATCTTTTATTTGGACATTTATGTGGGGTGTAAGGAGGTTTCCTCGAAGAGGCTTATTACCTGAAATTATCTCTTTTTCAAGGCGTTGAGTACTTATTCTGAGGTTTTTCTATGTTATATTGATATTTGGTTCTTAACATAGACCCCACCATGTTTTTGCATTATCCCTTCTCTTATTTCACGTTGTAACTTGTGTGGCAGTGGCTACACTTCATGGGGCACCCTAGTTAAAAATCTGTGTTCCATTGGGCACCCATGCTGTGATTATTTTAAGGCCTAGGAATACATATTTATCCCCTCCATGACTAAAAATTTGAGACCTCATTCTTCTCTCTTAATCTTTTTTCTGAACATATCTTGAAAGGGTTCCCATGATTTTTTGTTTCTTTATGATTTCACATACTTATTGATGCTCATATCCTAGTGCATGTTGTTATGTTCTTGTTTTTTTATCCTTCCTAACACCATTGCAACCACTCTTAATCTCTTTTCATTTGCATTGATATAACTCTTTTTTGTGACCTTCACCCTTGGAGAAAACTATTATGAGTGGACATTAGTTTCCCAACACATTTTTTATATTTCTTTTACATATATGTATTCCATGAACTTGAACAAAGTGACATGTCATTGAGCCACTCATTTTCTCCATTATATCATACTTTATCTCTTTTTCTAGCTCATAAAAAGATAAAAAGGCACACGCAAAAATAAAAAAATAAAGAAGTGGGGTGGGGGGCTGTAGATAATCCTGAAATTTATTAATCTTAGAAGAAGTTCACAATTGTTGTCTCCCTTCAACATGGCACATATTTGAGTCATTGTATTAAAGTTGGGATATATATGTCCTTAGCAGCTATAACATGATTATGAGTTCTCTATTCCTCTAACTGATTACTCTTCTAGTCACTATGGAGAGTGCTTCAATTCCTCATGTATTGTTTCACTATATCATTGGTCATTTTGAGTCAGTGTTTCCGAAGTCCTCATTCTGTCAGTATATATATTCAAGGGAAGTTGAATCCAAATTCAAGAATTCTACAATCTTGTTAACCTTTCATATCGGTCATCCATGTTTCATTTGTACTTAGTGATTTTTCTCTTCATGAAACCTCTTGATTTTTTATCGTTTCAATCAATGGGAGATACATTAAGGCCCTCCTTCATCGGATCTCTTACTATCAATGATAACACATTATCTGGGAAGTGGTTCTATAAACCAAACAATACCTTGGGGCTTATATACATTAGAGGTAAGTTTCCTTGTGATTGATGATTGTTCAACATCATGTCCTGTATTCGCACTTGTTCGATTTTTCTAGGTACCTTGGGGTCCATTTTTGTTATTGGTGGGTACCCACACATTTTTTAATGGTATTCATCAATGACTAGTAATAAGAGTACCCTACTAAACATAATCCCATGTACTCACATGATGTAGATTCATACAATCAATGGGGTTATACTGAATACCTTGTGTTTATGGGAATTCTCCATCTATGCGATCTTTCCCAAGATGCACAAGATTATATCACTACTGGATAAGTAATTTTAAGACAACAATGGAACTATAATTTGTGGTATATTTCTTCCTTATGTATGTTGTGCCATAGATCTATTATATTGATAATACTGAGAGGGGGGTGAACCAATATAAAGTACAATTTAGAAACTTTTTCAACTTATACTTCAACCAGATTATATATTCAATTATATCCAATGAGAAATGAAAAATAGTATAAGAGTTACACCAATACACCATGCACAATATATGAGAAATAACCAATAGTTATTGTTCAAGGGAAGTAATGAATTCCAAAGGTAGCTACAACTTCCAAATATAAAGGGAGGGAAAAACCTCCAAAAGAAAGATACAATACTCCAATATCAAGAGAGGGTTGACCTCTCCATCCTTTCCCCTTCCTTCCACCCAAGAATATATGAGAGACAATAAAACTTTACATTAAATTATCACCATCAACCAACCATCACATAAAACCTAATAATTCTTCTTGAGACTTCTTCAACTTCTGTAATTCTTCACTTCTTAGAATACTTTGATCATGTAGATAACATAACTCGATGTATTCTCTAGAACTCCTCCAAGTGTCACTCCTTGAATCCTCCCATAAAAGGAGTTATAGAGAAAATGGTAGAGCTTATTCAATTATGGTTTATTCAGGAGAGAGAACTTGTACAGCATGCCCCGCACTCAATATTTAACATAATATTCTAAAATCTGTACACAGGAAACTACAACCCATAATCTTTCCAATTCAATTGGTCTCACATCATTTGGATTATCTATGAAGACGTTATGACTATTTTACCTGGAAAACTTGTTTATGACTAGCTTCAGGACTAGTCAAAAACCCTATCTTCCACAGAGTGTATCTCCAAAATTATAGGGAACAAAGAGATGAAATTTTTACCACAGGTACCTAGATATGTCTTCTCAATAGCATACAAATTTCACTATATGAACCATTCTAGAAACAAATTTATAGCTAAAATGGTAAGATGACCTGTAAATAGCATATCTTAGAGCACATCACCAAAATACTTCATCATCCCTTGAAATTCGACCTTCTTTACTTCAGATTTCCTCTGAAATTCGAATTATATCTCCTTGTTCATTAAAAAAAATTTTTTTATTGAAAAATGAATGTATAATGAGATGTATTTATACCCTTTATGTCATTTCCTTTTAACAATAGGGTTGACATGTATTTTATGCTTCAATTCACATTGTCATCTTCAAAAATTCATTTCTCCTCAATCGTGAGGATCCACGTGACATCCCACATACCACCGGAAGAGGCCTAACTTATACTATACATCCATTGGTGTTATACCTGCATGTGTAATTTCCTTCATCTCTATCTATTTCAATCAATTGTTGGGTCCAAAATCCAATGGTTAGGGTTGACATCAATGACTACAACCAATGACTAGGGTTGACATCAATGACAACAAGAAATCTTCCAACAATCTCCCCCTTTGTCATTTATGGAAACATGCATGCTACCCCTATCATCATGATACCAATTTCTATCCCCCATTGACATCAATGGAAAAGGGTGGGGTTGCTCCCCCTAAGTTTAATGGCATAAGGTGACCTTGTTCTTTGGGGTTTCTCCCCCTGAACATGTGGCACTCAATAATACTTCATCCTTATTTTTGGTCTTTGGGACTTTTTATTCCTTGGAATCCTTTTTTTTGGATTTTTTCTTCTCTCTGTTCTTCATGTCTAGGATGTATATGTTGTTCGGTCTTCTTGTTGCAATTGCAACCAATCTTCTTGAGTTCTTTTCTCTAATTTTACATTTTTGAGAGTCAAACGTAAGAGTGTATCCTTGATCACATATTTTGATGACAATGAGGATATTATGCTTCACATATTCAATCAATAGGAATTTTCATGCTTTTATATTTCCACTTCCAAGATTTACAGTTCCTTTTCCAAGTATTTTGGTAGATGGGTCATCTCCAAATGTGACATTTCCACCCGTTTTCTTCAAGCTGACAAATTTTCTTTGATCTCCGATCATATGAGATGAGAACCCATTGTCTATGAACCATTCATCTTCTTCTTTGCATTATTTAACGACCAATTCTATTCAACAATTTTCATTGTGTGGAATTTCTTTCCTTTTCCATGTTGTAGTTGGTATAGGGACATTGGACATAGGATTATCTTCCTTCATCTCTCTGCAATTTCATTATTTATGACCAAGATTATTGCACTTCTAGCATACAATATTTTGATCCATTAATGGGTCAAATGGATTATAATTTTTGTTGACAGGTCTGTGAACATTTCCATATCTACTATTTGCACCATTCATGTATATTGTGTAGTTATTCCTTTCATTGATTCTACAATTGATTTCCTTGTGTCCAAAATTTTCACAAGTATAACAATGTCCAAGAAAGAAATTTTGATACCTGGGAGTAAGTGATCTTCTTTGTGTTGTAGTCCATCTGAGTTCACGATCTATTCTTTTGTAGTTTCCTTCATAATGATTGCCTTCATACCTGATGGGAGAGGATATTCTTGATGTCTCATTCCTTCTGAATTCTAGTCTTATATTTGGTTGTTCAACTTGCTCTCGAGTGTTGGTTTTATCCTTTTCATCTTCCTTCTATTGTTTTGTTGTCTTCAAACTGTCATTATATCCTATTCTTGTCTTTTCGTTTGGATATCTTTGACTTCTAAGGATCTCATCTATTTTTTCAGTGTTTTTTTCAAACTTCTTCAACTTTTCTATTATCAATAGTAGCTCCCCTTTTGTGTGATCCAATTTTTCTTTCAATTTATCATAATCTTGTAATTGTTCCTTCAAGCTACCAATGGTCTTTTCAAACCTGTAATTCTCTTCTTCACAATTACTCAATTCACTTTTTAGTATTATGTTTGTGTTTCTAAGATTGTTATTTTCATTTTCAACATGCTTCAACTTTTCAAGATTCTCATCTTCTTGTTCACTCTTTGCATTGTCTTTGTATCTCAAAAAGGAATCAAGGTTGGTTTCTTCATCTGAATCTTCTTCAGAAAAGATTCTTCTTCTTTATAACTCTTGTGATCATCATCCTGGGTTTCTTGGATTATGAAGAGGACTTATCCTCCATCATTATCTTCTTCATCACTATCATCCGAGGAGATGTCATCATCCTTGGAGTAGAAGCTCTTTTTATTGTTGAGACTTCTCTTTTTATAGTCACATTTTTCAACAATATGTCTTATTCTACCACAGTTAAACTATTTGAGAGGATACTTACCTTTGTATCTTCCAGTTCCCTTCTCGAACCTTCTTACGAAATTTGTTATTTCTTCATCAAGGTCGTTATCTTTGTTTTTTTTATTCTTTATGGATTTAAAGGATTATTCATTGTTTAGTGGGTCACTTTCTGTACCTGTTCTCATTTCATATGCTATAAGAGACCCATGTAATTCATCCATTGTCATTTTGGTCAAATCCCTAGTTTCTTCAATTATAAAGACCTTCTAGCATCATACTTCAAGAGAAGTGATCTGAACACTTTTTGTACAACCAAGTATTCATTGAGCTCTTCACCTAATCCTTTGATAGCATTAACAACTTCATCAAGTCTAAGAAAAT
The DNA here is from genome assembly GCA_009831015.1 of Picea engelmannii. Lineage (NCBI taxonomy): Eukaryota > Viridiplantae > Streptophyta > Pinopsida > Pinales > Pinaceae > Picea > Picea engelmannii. The sequence goes on along the minus strand of ML776762.1, from coordinate 1,360,782 downwards.
AGGTTGCAATATCTTCCTTTTCATCCATCTTCAAATTTTCAAATTTTTCTCTATGTCGTTGAAGTTTGACCTACTTAAATTTTGGATCACCTTCATAGATACTCTTTATTTTGTCCCATACCTCTTTAGCAGTGCTGCATCCCATCACGTTTTTGGAAATGGTTTGTGCCAATCCTCCTAGAATAACATGTCTGTATTTTGAATTACAACTCATAAGATTCTTCTCATTTGGATCAGTTGGAGAATTCTTTGGGATTACATAGCCATTTACAACTGAGTGCAAAATGTCTACTCCTAAAGTTTTTAGATAAGTTTTCACTCTATCACTCCAGTATGCATAATTGCTTCCATCAAATCATTGAATCTCATTTGGAATGTGCCCATGGTCATCCATCTCTGCTCAGGATTTTCCTTCCAGTGGTTAAATTATTCTGAAGGCAACCAACTCTGATACGAATTGATTATACTCAGAGGGGGGTGAATCAGTATCAAGTACAATTTAAAATATTTTTCAACTTATACTTCAACCAGAATATATAATCAATTATATCCAATGAGAAATGAACAATAATAGAAGAATTACATCAATAAAACACAATACACCATGCACAATATATGATAAATAAGCAATAGTTATTGTTCAAGGGAAGTAATGAATTCCAAAGGTAGCTACAACTTCCAAATATAAAGGGAGGGATAAACCTCCAAAAGGAAGATACAATCCTTCAATATCAAGAGAGGGTTGACCTCTTCATCCTTTCCCCTTACTTCCACCCAAGAATATATGAGAGATAATAAAAGTTTACATTAAATTATGACCATCAACCAACCATCGCATAGAAACCGATAATGCTTCCTATACTTCTTCAACTTCTGCAATTCTTCACTTCTTATAATACTCTGATCCTTTAGATAATATCACTCAATGTATTCTCTGAAACTCCTCCAAGTTTCACTCCTTGAATCCTCCCAGAAAAGGAGTTATAGAGAAAATGGTAGACCTTATTCAATTTTGGTTTATTCAGGAGAGATAACTTGTACAACATGCGCCACGCTCAATATTTAACATAAGATTCTAAAATTCTTACAAAAGGAAACTACATCATGTACTATTTTCAATGCAATTGATCTCACTTCATTTGGATTTTCTATGAATACGTTATGACTATTTTACCTAAAACACTTGTTTATGACTAGCTTCAGGACTAGTAAAAAACCTATCTTCCACAGAGTGTATCTCAAAAAGTATAGAGAATAAAGAAATGCAATGTTTATCGCATGTACCTAGATATGTCTTCTCAATAGAATAAAAATTTCACCATCTGAATCATTCTAGAAATAAAATTATAGCGAAAATGGTAAGATGACCTGTAAATAACATACCTTAGAGCACATCACCAAAAGACTTCATCCTCCCTCGAAATTCAGCCTTCTTTACTTCAAATTTCCTCTAAAATTTGAATTATATCTCCTTGTTCATTAAAAAACTTGTGTGTATTGAAAAATGAATGTATAATGAGATGTGTTTATACCCTTTATGTCACTTCATTTTAACATTAGGGCTGATATGTAGTTTCTCCTTCAATTCATATTGTCATCTTCAAAAATTCATTTCTCCTCAATCGTGAGGATCCACGTGACGTGCCACATACCACCGAAAGTGTCATGACTTATACTATCCATCCATGGGTGTTGTACCTGAATGTGTAATTTCCTTCATGTCTATCTACTTCGATCAACTCTTGGGTCCAAAAGCCAATGACTAGGGTTGACATCAATGACTACAACCAATGACTAGGGTTGACATCAATGACAACAACCAATCTTCCAACATATATGACATGGATCCACCATATGATTTTTCATGGCCATGGTCTTACATATCATTTCACAGATCCACCAATGTATTGTGTTGGTGGCCATGATTTTTCATACATCTGAGCATGGATATTCCTACCTCGGGGATGATATATATATATATGTGTGTGTGTGTGTGTGTGTGTGTGTGTGTGTGTGTGTGTGTGTGTGATTTGTTGATGTTTGTTTGCATGTAATTTTGTGTTCCTTCATCTATGATTTCCTACCTTAATCCACTTGTTTCCATGTATTTTGACCATTAGTTCCTCTTTTCACCTCATACATTAAGGGGCATCTGTTGGACTTGTATTTTCCACTCTAGACCATGAAAAGAATCCAATGATATATAAAAGATGAAATTATAACTTGTACCAAGGATTTTTCCTGTAAAATAAATTAAAAGAGAATGGTAGCACTTTTATATAGAAAAACAACAACCAATCACAACTTCCTCAATAATAACTCATGGTGTGTCATCAATTTCCCATTAAATCTTGTAGAACTTGAAAGATACAAGGATATCAACAAGATATAGGTTTTCCATGATGCATTATTGAGTATGGAATTTGTGCATGACATATTTTTTCCTAGCTCACATGCATAAACCTTTCTCCAAGCTCCTCTAAATTCCTATAATAAGAGGCTAGATCTAGGGAATGGGAATGAATGAACAATCTAAACATCCGGGCACAATACTGAAAGGGAGTAAGATTTTTTGGCCATTATCTTGTTGTTTTGGGGTGTTGGGCATTAACACAGGTGGGGTGATAAGCATAGGTGAGAGAATCTCCTCTCTTCTTGTCATGATAAAGTGAATAACTTCATTTATTCCAATAAAATTAGTGTGGAAAAGGTGGAGTTCAAGGACTCGCAGCAAGGAATACAACAATCTTTCCTCAAGGTCAACATTCCACTTATTGTAATCTACTTTGTTTAATATAGATCTATAGTTTCTCCCCCTCCAAACTCTTTTTTAATCATTGTTGTCATATCTTTGATTCGATTTTGGTGGATTGTAGTAGAACTTGAAATATCAGAATAGATATACTTCAATGCAATTCTAATTTATTATGCCATAGGATTCGAGAAAGGTATCTTTGCTTTCTACCAGTTTTTTGCCTGTATAAATTAAATCTAAACGGGATAACATAATGATCTATCCCAATTGAGATAATATATATCTCAATTTATACTATATTTCTATATACTAAATATACTGTATTGTATACTAAATATATTGTATTGTAATGTAAGATGTATATTGATTCTAAATTCATCCAAAATCTGAGAAACAAAAGGTTTTATATGTAAGTAACAAGAACCAGTGGAAATATTACTAACACCTAACTCATGCAATGCAACACCTCCATTAGTTAGAAAAACTACAAAATTCTCCGCCATAAATTCTTAAAACACTGTATAAATGGGCGTTTCGGCCATATTCCTTTGGGCCAAAGCTTAAAGGATGATCTGTTGTAAATCCGTGAGGTGCCTGAAGCAGAAGGGAAATCACGTCTGGGATAAATATACTGTAATGGTTTTTTGAGAAAGCGTAGATTTACTTGCGTTTTGGTCTTGGACAATTCTTTACTGCAAATG